>CAJNIZ010005513.1:52835-66568 GCA_905231905.1 Symbiodinium pilosum
CCCCTTTAAGGAGTTTAGACAGTAGTTCATATACTTGTACAACTACAAGTGGGCCCCATCGGGTTGGGAGAAAGCTAAAGGGAGGCTGGGATGGTGGTATTCTGAATACGAAAAATCCTGCATGACCCTAAGTACCATATGCGGTTTAGGGTCTAGGGTTTAGGGCTATACCTTGGAAATTACTGTAGTGTACTATAGCATATTAAGGTCATGCAGGATTTTTAGCATCAGCAGTATTGCAGGGCGTTCGATAGTGAAGCAAAAGATGACCCCCAATATACTATAATCATGATTTGTCGCACCCTTTACCTTCTTTGCAAACCCCACACGGCTATAATATGTATGTTTGAAAACCCCTGCATGCCCAAACGACATTGTTTTGTTTGAGAGTGGGGTCTTCCAAAAAACCGAAGACACGGACTCAGCTCTTGTGCTACGAAGCTAGACTTCGGGTGTCTCTTAGTTGGGTTTACGGACCTTACATATACCCAGGTGTAATAAGTATATAAAAGTGATGCAAAGGTGAAATTGGAGGTATTGGGCTTCCAAAAATCAGCGGTCCCTTTCCGGGATTTCCTAGTATATCAGTGTTATGATATTTGTAAATAGGCCCCCCTTAACAAGCCATGCGGGGAATTACTACTTATGCCAAAGCACCACCTAGACTGGGCCTAGTAATTAGGATTTACCATGCTTGATATAAATCCCCCAGATTGCCAGCCACCCCGAAGAGCTCGGCAATTATGTTATTGTGCGGGATTTGCTAGTCCGACTGAATAAGTCCTGAAGTGTCCTAAACACCACCATAGGGAATCTTCACTCAAATCATAGGGGAATTCCTACTACAGAAACCATATCCCTAACCCTAAACCGCATTCTCCGTAGATACTCTGGACCCTCTAGTATTGGTTAGAAGGACCCCCCACCCTGTAATAGTGATATAATAAGAATATAAGAGGACCCGAATATAATCCCTATTACCCCTTATAGTCACTATTACTGGGTGGGGGGTCCACCTAAAGTATTGGGGCTTAGGCATCCCAAAGCGGTCTTGCAAGGATTGTTGGGGTTTGGGCTAAGTCCAGGTTCTGAAAACAAATATAGGTCTTAGGGTTTAGGGTTTGGGGGGTTTGGGGGTTGAGGGGGTTTAGGAAGTTTAGGGTTCAAGATTTAGGGGTCTCGGGGCTTAGGATTTAGCAGGTTCGAGGTCCAAGTATATACCACTATTGGAACACATGGGCTTGCGCAAACAGCGATTTTTTAAGTACAGGGCTTGGAAGACATGTTCAACCAAGGGTATTTCGCGCTCAAGGATACGCATCGTTTGGAGAACTCCTGTCCTTTAGCAGAAGTAAACTTCATGTTATATGAACATGCAGATGATTTAGTTTTATGAAAAGCCTTCACCCCTCAAAATCGTCATCGGTAGCAACTATATCGAATAACTACATAGCATCATAATAATGAAGCTAAAAAAACAAGAGCCCTCTAACATCATCAACTGTAAAATCCTGAACTTGCAGCACGCCTAAGCCCTGAATCCACTGTCCCTGACTCTGGGGCGCAATGTCCAAAAACTACGGCTTTTCAATCTTCATAGCTAGGGCCACTGGGGAGGTCAGGGAGACTTAATAAGCATACTTAGAACTTATCAGCCCTATAAACCATGCAACCCCTCGAATGTATTACCCCTTGACCCTCCCAGTAGCCTTATAAGACAAGGAGCTTGGTAACGTCAACCCCCGCAAAAATGGGACTCTTGCTAGAATCAGAAGATAGTTATAGGGTCCACCCTTTGGGGGTCGGGGTCACTAAGCTCCTCTTTTGAAGCTAAGATTACCTAGGGGTACCGGAAGATTCTCGAATTCTTATGGCGTATCACGTGGGGAATGTTTTGAGACACTCTTGGAGCCAGCCTAAACTCCGAACCCCTACACCCCAAACCCGTTTTCCTAAACCTCAAACCCCCACACCCTCAACCCTAAACCCTACACCCTAATCCTGACTCCCTATATGGTCCACCCTGTGCTCCGTGCAGCAGGGATTCTACGTGCGCACGCAACGTAATTCGACGAGGAGGCTCACTCTCCTCCTGCTCGTCTTACTGGTGCTCTAGGTTTTTTGGAGTATCATGGGACTTAGTAACTATTTATAAATGGGCTTATACCCCTACTTATAACCCCCCTAAATGGCCTTATAGGGGTTACCCCAGTTATAAGTAGGGTTATAACCCCAGTTATAAAGACTTACTAAGTCCCATGAACCTCCAAGTTAGGGCTTATAGCCTTAAGCACCAGTACGTAGGCTGTCTTGGGGATCCAAGCTAGGCCCGGCCAGCCTGGCTTGGATCCCCGAGACGGCATACTTGTGCTTAAGAAAAAATTGGAGGAGTGAACATAGGTGCGTGTTTCCGTTTTAACGTTTGACCTATACAATTTGTATTTATCTGGGCTTGAGGGTTTAGGATTTAGGGTTTAGGGTTTTAGAGTTTTAGGGTTTAGGGGTGAAGTTCAGTGTTCAGGGTTTAGGGTTGAGGATTTATGGTTTAGGGCATAGGGTTTAGGATTGATGGATATCATTACGGGAAAGGAAGGAAAATCGACACTACCCTATTTTTTGGGGTTTAGGGTTCTTCCGGTGCATTCGGGACATTGGGGTACATAGGGTACATACAGATATACCGGAGGAGAAGTGGAGATATAAGGGTATACAAGGATTGTAGAAGGATATATGGGGGGGGATAGAAAGATATATGGAGGCATGTAGGGACATGTGGTGATGCATCTGGGTTAGGAGTCAGGACTCGCACAGAATCCCAAAAGGGGCGCTACGCGGACTACCATGCCTTTAGAGGGAGGCCGTGTGAGGTTGTATGTTTCTAGATACTAGGGGCATATGTTTCAACAGTTTAAGGCTTTGGGCATTTGACCGACATATTTTGGTGGGTGAACCAAGCAAGTCCTTCATTTCTTAAATAGGATACTACAACCGAAAGAATAACAGGCTCTTGCTCAGTGGGAGGGGACGGTAAAACACCACATCAATCCTACTCAAGTGGTAGTTGTTCAAATTACCCGGGGCAAATTGCCGTACAGAAGGCTCACTTTTTGGTTAGGATCCCTCTTGAAGGTCATGTGTTCCCAATGGTCTCTTCCTTTCATATCTGCCGGTAAGGGATGGGCCAAATCCAATAAAAGGCCCCCAAAGACTCCGATCCCCTTGCCCTGAACCCTCGTTTTTTGCTATGTTGGATGCTAAGGAAAGCTTCAGTTCCAAGGCAACCTGAAATTCATCTGCCGGGGTTTAGGGTTTAGAGAACCCTGCATGCTGCTTCTTCGGCTAGGTAGTTCTAAAACTGGGCGAAAATCTTCGAGACACCTAAGTTCTGAAAACTAAAGCACGATGCACAGCAAACAAAAAAAAACACGCATAATTCATGAGCATGTGTTCGATTAAATTACCAAAGGGACCCCTATATCCACTCGTAATGATCCCTTGGTAAACCTAATATTGACCTTGCTCAAATGATGCCTCCTGGCTGCCGAAAGGAAGCCACAGACCTCGCAATCTTCCAAACCTCATCCCTAAACTAGTTGTTAGCCTTTAACCTTTAAGGGTATATATCCTGTTACGTTTCAACAGCGTCAGGGCCTCTACTTTGAATCTCGAGAGGTTGTCTCTATTCTCTTGGGAAGAAAATGTTGAAGGTTTAGGGTATGACTATAACCCCAAAAGTACACAAGGTCCGGCGCATTACAATGCAGTAGTGTTATCTCTAATAGGAGCTATCAGGGGATATAGGTTAGGTGGACCCCCCGAACCTGTAATAGTGACTCTAAGGGATAATGCTAACTATGAGGGTCTTGTTATACCACTACTACAGGGTGGCAGGTCCACCTAAAACATGGGTTATAACCTGGCTATAACTTGTGTATTTCCCACCTTGCGCCGTGGTTTACGGTTTAGGACACATGGTCACCTTGCCCTAACATGGACCCCTAAACCCTAAACCCGAACCCTGAAGACTTGAACCTCCCTCTTTCTTGAACTCCTTGGCGACACGCCCCCATGCAAAACCTGACGATGCCTCCGCGATGAACAGTGAGAATCTTTCAGGGTTTAGGGTTAAGTGCTTAAGGAATTTCAGGGCTTGGGGCTTTGACTTTGACTCATTTTTCAGAGAAAAAATGCTGACGGGAACAATGGTTCAGAATTAAGGACTGTCTGGATCCCAAGTGGCCCCAAAAGACAAAGAAGGGGGTTTGTCTTCCCTGTGGGCCGCCTCATGGGTGTAGGTGTGAAGGAACTTTTTGCGTGACAATTCAAATCTAAAGGAATAGCGGGAACATCGTTTTCAGGAATCCGAGCGCCACTTTAACCACTCTGGTCAGGGGTTGCAACGTAGAGCGTAAAGGTTCTGGTGCTGGATGGTCTGAGGTCTACACTCTGCACCCTGAACTCTTGTCCCAGCAAGGCTGAAGAGGGCACGAGAGAGAGAGAGAGAGAGAAGGAGAGAGAACGGAAAACAATTGTATTTCTCAAAGTATGGGCTTTCGCGATTCTAGGGGTATGTAGGGAATTTAAGGGGAATATGAGGGTCCCTATTCGGGATGCTATACATTTTAATACCCACACACTTACTGAAAGCCCCTAGCCTACTACTTTTTTATCCATCCCATCCTGGGGTCCCCAGGGCAGAGACGGCAATAGGATATCTAAATACCGGCCTTAAGGGTTCTTAATCTCTTTAAACGGGTAATAGGGACATGTTTGGAGTACGTTGCACTTAGGACCCCCACTAAGGGTTGAGCCTTAGGTACCTATTATAATAGGAGTATTAAGGAGTCCCGAAGGATTAAGGGTCTAAGGTCCAAGCTAATTTCCAAGGAGTAGAATTATTTAGGGTTTACGGTTCGGGATTTGAGGTTTAGGGTGTATTGTGCGCGCTCAAGACAGCTGTTCAGTTGCGGGCTGAAATCCTGCTTGCCTTATCAGCTCTACGCGGGAACTGCCGCATCCCGAGTCAACAACAATAGAAGTACATGGTTCGAGGCATCCGGGTCTAGTGGTGGCGGTTGCAGTCAAACTTTGAAAGACTTCAGACCCTAAAGCTTACATCCTAAACCAGAAGCCTTAAACCACTTACCCTCAATGCTTGCGTACAGGGGGTTGTAAATGCCAACTAATTCTGATCGCAACCGCTAGACCTGCACTTCTGGCACTGCAATGCATGTTTACAGGACCCTACATCCTTAACCCCCGAAGCCACGCTCAACTCGCCGACGCCGCGTTCACAAGTCAAGGAGTGGGTAATTTCAGCAAAGCACAGAAGCCGCTTGCTCGCGTCGCCGCCCTGTCGGCGCACATAGGCCATCAGCTCACAGTCGCTTTCCAGCAACCACGGGATTCCTTTTTTTGGGTGCGGGCTACGTCGAAGCACCACAAAGGCCAGTCAGTGCCGCCAGCCGCGCCGCTTTAGGTGCAACCTCCGGGCGGCAGTGTCATGACCCGGTCATTTGGCTTAAGCTCCGCGAAGCCGGCCCAGCACTCCCCACAGTAGAACCGGTCGTCTGAACTGCCGGCAATCGGCCTTCCTGGGGCTTAGTAGGGAATATGGGGAAGATATTCTATAAGGATTATATTCCCTCATTCCCTACTAAGAACAAGAAAGAGGACGCAAAGCCATGATCGTTGAAACCGAGGTCTGTTGGGCACCCTGTCCGAAACCAACAGGGTTAAGGGTGGTGGGACATTAAAAGGAAGCCGAGAAATTGTGTGTATATCATCTCCTGGATGTATACTTAGTTTAAGTTCGTTTCGGGGACTAGGTTGTGGATTATACAGAGATTGTATAGGCTTCTTCTGGGGTGATGTAGCAAGCTTTGAGGCTTGCACCACAACCCTAAACCCTAAATGCCAAACCCTAAACCCCGAGCCCCAAACCCTAAACCCCAAGCCCCAGCCCCCAAACCCCAAGCCCCAAACCCTAAACCCCAAGCCCCAAACCCCAAGCCCCAAACCCTAAACCCCAAGCCCCAAACCCTAAGCCCCAGACCCTAAACCCCAAGCCCCAGACCCTAAACCCTAAGTGCGAACCCTTAAACCCCAAACCCTAAAGCAGTTCACAGCCACCTCATGAAGTCAGATATGGCCTCATTGAGCTTCGGCAGGGGCACAGCACCAAACTCTTTGCTCACCTCGCTAATCTTAGGGTTTATAGGTTTAGGCTCTGTGGAGTGGTGTGAAAATAGTCGCCATGTGGCTGGGGATTCGCAAGTCCAACTTCAGCTTCTACAGGTTTAGGGGATGTGGGGTTTGGGGTATGGCGTCTGACACCAGATCCAAATTAGACTCCGCCTTATAGACCCTAAAGCTTACACCCTAAACTATTTCATTGTTGGATGTACGGAGTTTGCTGGCGTCTGTTTTTTTTGGGAGGTCCTAACAAGGATTAGCTTTTGGGGGTCTATGTGGGGGTCCCCCATTTTGGGAAACTACCCTGTCGCCCATCATATGCGAAAAACACCAGCTGAACCCCAATCCCTGAAGAACCCCATACAAGTCTAAGCCGCAGACCCCTCTTTTGTTCCAACCTCTCCACTGAGATCACATAATATGCCCTTGCTTGAAAATTCATTGGATAATTTGTGGCACCACCCAACTGGGCTTCCCCCGAAGCAGATCCCCTGTACATATTAGAGGGACAAGAACGCCTTTTTCCAAGGACCACTACAGGGCAGCAAGTTCGTGGAAACTAGTAAAGATTCTCTAAACAAGCCCGAAGCCCAAAATCTCCACCCTACACTGACTCCTTGTTCAGGCATGATCTAAAAACACATGATTGTTACTGTATGTTTATGCCTTATTCGGCCTTATCATCATGAAGCTTAACAACTCTTCCAAGATAACCTCACCCCTAAATCCTGAACTGCTATCATTTTAAAGGCAAACTACAGGGATTACATGGTAATCTTGGAAGAACTCGCAGCCCTGCAAGAAGAGAGGATATGACGCCGTTTAGGGCTTAGGTTGGTGGTTGAACCAAGTAAGGTTATGTCCTTACTACAATATGAGGATTTCATCTTACACTTGATTGGAAACTTGCCCAAAATATGGGGACCTACAGTAAATATAGACCCCAATATACTATAGTCCTTATTCTTGGGACCCACAAATGGTACCCTTATTCGGGGAAACCCTAAACCCTAAATAGTAGTTTCCATTTTCTTTTCCATCATCCCTAGATAATCCCTATAAACCCGTTAAAGGGGACCTTCATACATCCCATGGGATTCCGCGTGTGGTTGGGTCAGGGCGGTTTTGTTAAGGAAGAGGAAATCGAAAACGTGCTATGGGAAGTCCAACAACCCTGCGGTAAATCTAGACCATGGTCCCCGTGGTGCATGTCAATGCTAGAAAAGAGCCCTAGACCCGAACGAAACCCTGAACCTCCTGAAAGGTCAGCAGCTGTCCCCCAAGCAACCCCTTAAACCACCATATGGTAACAACAGCCAACTCTCTAATCCGAACAACGCATCCTAAACAAGCAAGGTCTCATCCAAACATTTTACTTCATCCGCTCAAAACATGAAAGCTGATTAAACATGCTATAAACAGTGAGGCAACCAAGAATGTCCCTTAAAACGGTTAAAGTGACCAACCTGGGTGGCATAGAAGTACCATGCACTGCATCCCCTTACTGAGAGGGAGCTGCATATGAAATCTCAGAAGTGACTGTAAAATATTAAAAGCTGCCATGTCCACCCTGTAATCACCTACCCTACCCTGAAGTATCATGAGAGCCCAACAGCTGCCAGGGTTCCATATCAATTTGAGAGAGGGTGCATGCTATTCAGAACGATTTCAGTAAGTGGGTTGCTGTTCAGGATTTTTTTAAAAAAAAAACTAGCTGCCCGGAGATGGACATATTGTAATTGTCATGGTTTCCTTGTCAAGGCAGCTTAAGTCTCAGTTCCCTAAACCCTAAACCCTAAATCTTACCCAGCAACCCGATTAGGCAGTCAGCCCTCAATCGACCTCGGCACGGAGCTTCTTGATGCCCTTCTCTGCCCCCTCCTCACCTGCGGCATTGTTCAATCATCTTGCTGCTGTTCCCTCATATTCCTGTAGAATGTAAAGCAAAGCCCGAAGCATACATATGACACATGCAAGCACTGCTCAAGGGATGCTTTTCATATCTTCTCAAAATTAACCTTTCGTATCTGCATAAGGGCCTCTCGATAATCTCTTTGTCATCCCACAATTCTGAGGGTTCCTAGCCGCCTCTTGTTGTGCGGAACTCCCATGTCTTGCTGTGGTCAGTTGCCCTTCCTTTCTTAGTGGCCCTTTTCTTTCCGCGGCCACGCAGAACTCCACATGCGGTAGCGGGAAGTGTATGCTGCAAGGTTCCAAAATACACACGACCTGCTTTACGGCTGCAAGCAAGGAGAAGTTGTCTTAGCTTGTAGAGAACTACGGGATACATTGTGTTTATCCCCACGCAATAACGGGTGCCACAAAGGACTATACTGTATACATAGGTATATTCAGCCCCTATTAACTCCGTATTTAGGGGCTATTACGGAAGGGAGATTGCAGGAATACAAAGCTGGTTCCATCGACCTCCAGGTGTAGTCTATAGCCATGGGCGCCGTCGCCTTCGGTCATGGTTGTAGTAGGAGTATAATACTAGCAGCTGCGGCAGTCAAGCCTTAGACCCTTAACCCTAACCCATACCCTCGAAAGGATTCAAAGCATGGAGCCCCCTAATACTCCAAGGTGGCAATGGGTTCATATTGGGGGGGGGGGGTCCATTGTTGGATCCTTTAGGGCCCAAAAAGGCGGAAACTTCGTCAACAAACCTTGGCCATCATCGTCATCAGCAATAGCGCTGACGGAAGAAGAAGGAAGCAGTAGTAGCAGACATTGCCGACAGCTACCGACCCCCCACTTACTCATCTTTCTTCTACTCTCCGCTAAGGCTTCCTGCCTGGTCATCTTGCTTCCAAAGCCATCCTAGTACCATTTAATTGGGATATATGAGCTACTGTCTAAACTCCTAGTATCCCCCTTAATAGCCCCTATAGTAGTCCCCTATATAATCCCTATATATCCCCCCTTTAAGGAGTTTAGACTATGGCTCATATGGGCATAAGTAGTAGTGGGTACATGGGCCCGAACAGTGGGTAGGTGCAGGGTCTAAGCCAACAGTAGAAACATCGCAGCCCTGCTGATCCCTTTGTTGGGATTGTTTGGATGTTCGTCTTCTTGGATTTGGGTTTAGGGTTTAGGGTTTAGAGAGTATTATAAATTGGGATAGGTCCAGTGACCCAGATAAACGTGTCCTTTTAATTTTGGGGTTAGGACCTTTTCTGATCCCCAGACACTATGGGCCTTCATCTTCCGCCTTGAAGCGTCCACGAGCTCGGAACGCCAACATACGCTGACGCTCCAGCTCAGCTTCGTGTTCTCCTTGTCTTTGCTGGGTTTAGGTGGTGCGGCGAATGGCGCGAGAGGAATTGGGGAGTGAATAAAGGGACCTGCTATGGAACATATAAGTATATACTATAGATATAGTATGCACTCCGCCCATGTTTTAGACTGACAGTAGTCTTTATGGGCCCCTTTCTGGGGGGGTTCCATGTTGGTTTGGGGCATGGACTGCACCCTCACTGATATCCCAAGCCGAGCATCGAAAGCGGTCGTTGATGATGCGGTTGTCGCCTTAATGATGAAGGCTCCAACATCGGCCCTTAACGATGACCCCAAAGCAGAGCATACGGTGAATGACGGAAATTTTGCGCCACTTACGACCCCCCATGTAGTGTAGTTCCTGTATAAGGTATAAAGTATATGAGCTACAGTCGGTATTTCCCACATAACCAATGGACATGGGTCCTTATTCGAGGATATCTTAGGGACTATACTGAACTACCAGAAGAACCCTCGTGCCCACCCTTAGCAGTCCCCTGGTAACCCTAATACTGACAATAGCACAGAGAGAGAGATAGAGAAAGAGAGAGAGAGAGAGAGATATATATATATATATACACATAGATATCACATAATACACATATGTATACATGTATATCTATAGATATATGTATATATATATACACACATACATCGACATATGCATATCCTGCCAAAGCGGCAAGTCTTCTTTCTTTTTAAGGTGGCGATCTAGTGTTTTTGGAAGGTCACAAAACCTCAGCCCTACCCTAGCTGAGGCTTTTGACCTTTGTATGGTTAGGGACGACGGGAGTCATGTAGCGAAAACCGTCGAGGGCCACAGTTGATTTCCAGAAGGCACCCGATGCTCTTCATCTTCATGACCCCTGTGCACGCGAACTTGGACAGTGGCACACATGCTGTGAGGTCTAGAATTCAAGGTCTACGATGGATGGAGATCTTGCTCAACTTGGGGTCCCCAATAAAACATAATTTTCAGGGCAGAAAGTACACAAAAGGTAGGTGCCCTCATCCACTGTGGGCCTCACACATCAGCATGCAGCTGCATTACAAAAGACACGCCAAGCACAAACGACACACCCTATAAACAGCACGTCCCACTGGTTTCTTGAGGCGTATGTCCTATCTGGGAGCCAGTGCGCGTCTACATAAATAAAGCCTGCACGCTACACATACGCTTCACGGTCCCTGTATACGCAAGCGCGCAGGTAAGAACCGAAGGGACTGCTTGCGTGACTGCTTGCATGCAGCAGAG
Source organism: Symbiodinium pilosum (assembly GCA_905231905.1). Taxonomy (NCBI): domain Eukaryota; class Dinophyceae; order Suessiales; family Symbiodiniaceae; genus Symbiodinium; species Symbiodinium pilosum. The sequence goes on from CAJNIZ010005513.1 coordinate 63,562, forward strand.
TCCTCTTCTTGCTGGTTAATAGCCAAAGTAGCAGACATGGAAACCGCTCGAGGCACAAGAGCGTTGCGGCATGTCTGAACAGGGTTTCACCGATAAGGGCCACTTGGCGCTAGACTAGAATAGGTGGTGCAAAAATTCCTCCATCCGTAGACGTGCGAATGTAGGCAGCCCTGATGAACACCCACATGAACCCCGAAATGCACCGGAGAATAAACTTCAAGCAAACTAGTAAGCTTGTTAAGCATCAAGCCAGTATGAAGTCTTATTCCAAATCTTAATCTCCAGCTCATCATTCGCATTCTCTTTTATTATGTGCGCTAAACCCAAAACGTGTGGCAAGGCAGCGCAAAGCATACGATGAGCACTGAACCAATATGAAGCCTGGCTGCTTTTGCCAGAGAAATTCCACTTCTTCTCTCCAGCCTGAGGGAGAATGCAAGCTCAAAGAGCTGGACTGCTGATGGACAAGGGTTTAGGGTTTAGGGTTTAGGGGCGTGACGCTTGGTATTGCGTGGCCCCGCGCGCCTAGCAAGAAACGTCCGGAGTTTCACGTTTTCACGTGGGATTATGGCCAACAGACACCGACACCTGCTGTTAAAATTAATGTAAGTTGATATTGGCCGACCACTATTCCCCTAAGCCCCTAAAATACTATTGTAGGGCGGGGGTTCCACCTATACCCTAAAAATCCAAATATACAAATAATACCTACATGGGGTCCTACAGTCTGTCAATATCACATACATTGGGCTAATTGGATTCCTAGGGATAATTTTGCCCCTGTGACCCGTCCCTTTGAAGCGTAACCTTACCGTTGTTAAAGTAGTCTTCGAGGATTTTACGCCCGTGCTCGGAATATTTGTTAAAGAGGGGGAAGAATTCGGGGGAAGCTAATCACTAAAGTAACAGTTGAAGACTCAAGGACTTCTGGCTGGCATGCTATTGCAGAGGCCTGAATGCTTGGAATGCGGCAAGCGACTTTCTGCGTTTCTGTTCAGGAGCGCAGGGTTTACGGCGTAGGGTACTTCAACTAAATTACCACAATATGGATATCTAACAAGTCATATGGGGTTCCTGCTAGTCGTGAACAACTGACTTTTTAGCTTCATCGACAGTAAACCAATCATATGTCGGAAATAGGGTGGTTGCGTGCATTGAAACTTATGCAGCTCCCGAGAAGAAGCTCAATTATATGGGGTTCCTAAGATGGGTACTAGGAGTTGAGATTATGGCTCGAATATATATATATATATATATAACCCAGAAGGGCCTTTGATGCGCCAAGGGATGAGGGGTTCTGAGTTTTAGGGCACTCCTCCTTCTGCCAATGTCCCGCTCCATCCATGCGCCCCCTGCCCCTAAACCCTTAACCGCGTTGCTGTTAAGGAACCTAAATGAAGTTACCAGAACATGTGTATACAGTAAATAATACGGTGTCCCCAATATAGTAACTTAAATTAAGTTCCTTGACAGCAACCCAGTAAACCCTAAAGCAATACTCCTACCTCATAGAACTGTGCGGACATCAGGCTCAGAGTTGCTGTTATATCTATTCTCACTGGATCTCTCGCCCTACTCTGAATCAAGCTAGTTAGGGTTTAGGGTTTAGCGCCTCAATCATGAGATCTAGTTAAGTTAAGCCTGTACCTGGATCACAAATACCCGACGGCACATGCTAAACCCAACAAAGCTAAAGCTTGGGCTTGCTCCGTATAACTGCTGCTCGGCAACGGATAAAGTCATACCCAATATTTCAAGTCCGTGTATTCCATACGCAACATTCTGAAAGCAACCTTGAGACTTCTTAAACCCGAGAGCCTCATAGCCGTTTGTACACCATGTTCTCTTCGATGACATTTGTAAAGCTCCAAGTACCCAACCGGTAGGCGATTCGGGCCACATGGGGCTCGATATCAAGGTACTTTGGCCCCAAATGACCTACTGTTGAGGTATGTGGCCCCTGAGAGTACACCCCAACACCATAGGTATGGCGCCATCAATAACCCCCTGAAAACCAGCACTCGGTCCCGAATGGACCAAATTGCATAGGCAATCCGAGCAGAAATGAATAATCATGAGAAACCCTTAGTCAGCACGACAAACCAAAGTCTACCGCCTCCCCCCCAAACTCAAATGGAACCTCACAAGGAACCCTTCGTAGGCTACTGTCCTGTCAGCGCGGGCCTATAAACTGGGTCGTCAAAATTGTGTTCTTTTTTGGATGGGGCACATTAAATAGTATTGTATTGGTGGCCCAAAAATGGACCACAATTTGGAAAATCCTCAAGGAGGGTCCATGTCACTTCATCTGACGGCACCTCAAACCCTAAGCTCTAAGCCCCTAGACCTACACTTCCCTAAGCCCTTAACCCCTAGACCCCCAAACTCTTAGCCCCGAAGCCACTAAAGCCCTAAGCCCCTAAACGCTAATCCCCTAAACATCCCTAAGCCAGGAGTATTCCGATGCGGGCTTCCCAACACCCTGGGCGGATCTAATAATTGGATCCCTACATAGATCGATAATGACCCCTGCCTATATAATCCTCATACAATTTCCCCTATGGTCCTGGGGATCTGATCCCTAAAGCCTAAACCCCTAAACCCTAAACCCTAAGACCCTAAGACCCCCAACCTTAAGACCCTGAACCCCTAAACCCTGAACCCTAAACCGAACAAATCTTGGTCCCTCGCCTTGGCTTTCCGCGCTTCCACGCGCCGCCGACGAGCTTCGCCCTGTTTGAGAGTCAGGTATTGGGTGGTTCGGCTTTTCGGGGCTTAGGGTTTAGGGGTTTAGGGCTTAGGGCTTTAGAGTTAGGAGTTTAGGGCTTTAGGGTTTAGGGGTTTGGGGTTTGGGATTTAGGACCTAGGGGAGCTTAGCACGGAGTAGAGGAATCGCAAAATGATAGAAACTATCATGACAATTAGGATTGAGGGGATGTAGTCGGCAATTGAAAGTTGTGATAACTTGCGTATAAATAAATACATATATATATATGTATTCATCTAT
>CAJNIZ010005513.1:66668-79581 GCA_905231905.1 Symbiodinium pilosum
GGGTTTAGGGCTTAGGGTATTTTAGGGCCCTACACCCTCCACCCTAAACCCTAAGCCCCTAAAGGCTTTGGGTTAAGGTCTATAGCCTTTCATGAATCATGGGGCTGCATGGAGATCCTAAGGTACGAGTATTGAGAAACGATGATAATGTTCATGGTTCCTTGCCATAAACTCAATCTGCTGTTGCACGAGTGGCCTAGTCGAGGAAACCTGATAGCGCGTGGACAAAAAAAGCCTTTGAGTCCAGCTTTCCAATATCAGACAAACAAATACCTTCTTATCATTGTTACTATTATTACTAGCTTTACTATTATATGCTTCCCGTAATCCCAACCCCGGGATAACAAAGGATAATTACGCTGAAGTAAACCCTAAACCCTGAAACCCTGACCTGGAGGGCTACACCCTATTTCCACGAGAAACCTAAACCGTGTCAAGCTTTCAGCGAAGTCAGTCTGGTTGCGGCTTCCTGACCTAAAGAGTCCAAATCAGAATCCAAATTCCCAAGCGTGTGAGTTTCTCTGGAAAGGTCCTTAGTAGATTAATGGAGAAATATGTGGGAAAGCAGAGGAAAATGACATAGAAGCTGGGAGGATTTAGGTATATATGTACAGACGAAACTGGGCGGCGTGGGTGAATCTCAGGTCAAATGGTGAAGGGTTTACGGTCCAGGAGTCTAGGGTTTGAGGTATAGGTTAGGAGGACCCCCGGCCCTGTAATAGTGGTATAATAAGAATATAAGAGGACCCTAATATTATCCCTATTATCCCTTATAGTCACTATTACTGGGTGGGGGGTCCACCTAAGGTATTGGGTCTTTGAAGGTTAGGGCTTAGGATTTAACGTGCAAAGCTTGTCGATGGTACTCCACCAGCTCCCTGCAGCCTCTGTCGAAAGGCTCCCAGGTTTAGGGTTTAGGGTATCCGAACAACCCAAAGAGTCCATGTAGCTACATGGTAAATAATCGCGCCCCAAAGTAGTTGCATGGGAACCTGTTCGGGCTGTATGTGTATACCATATATACCTACGCGCTGTGCATAAGGACCTAAACTGGAAACGCCCAGACGCCTGCACCGACAACCCCTGCGCCCCAGCACTCGAAAACCTCACACTCTAAACCCCAATCCCTACCCTACGCAGATAGATCCTTTACAGGTATCTCCGTATCCCAAGACCAAAAAAATCCAAAATGCGGAACCCTGCCCTCGCCTAAACCCCATACTCCATAGACCCTTAGACCCTTAGACCCTAATCCTAAACTCTATATACCTAGAGCCTCCATCTATCCTCTACTATACCCTAACTACCCACTATCAGGAACCATATACCCCTATTCAAGAGCACAAGGAGGGTCCTTAAACCCTAAACCCAAAATCTTAAACCCTAAATCCTAAGCCCCTAGGAGGGTCCCTAAACCCTAAACCCCTAGGAGGGTCCCTAAACCCTAAACCCCCTAGGAGGGTCCCTAAACCCTAAAACCCTCTTCACTGTGAAAGACACAGCGCCTCGGGGTCCAGCTTTAGCCGCAGTTCGCTAATGCGGTCCTCGCCTTCTCGGAGCGCCTCGACCGAAAGAAGGATTTCGGATTTAGGGCTTTAGGATTTAGGGTTTAGGGTTTTGGATTTAGGGTTTAGGATTTAGGGTTTAGGATTTAGGGTTTAGGATTTAGGTTCTAGGGTTTAGGAATTAGGGTTTAGGGTTCAGGGTTTAGGAAATGGGCTTTGGGGCCACCATGCTGCGGGCCTCATGATGATAAGGATTTGAAATGGTAATTTCCCAAAATAGGGGCACCCAAATATAGACCCCAATATACTATAATCCTTATTATGGGAACCCCCAAAAGGGTACCCCTAATTATGGGAAACTCCCAAATGTTGTGGGATCTAGATTGGGGTTTCCTCTATCCATGAAGCTACCAAATGGGTTTGGGGGTAGAGGGCTTGCGGATGGAGCAATAAACGTACGGATTGCAGTTAGGACTTGGATTTAGGGATGACCTAGACCCCGATCTACCTAATCTTCTGGCCCAAAGGTCCTGAAAACATATTCTACCTACTCTTGGGGTCCAGCTACGGATTCTAAACCCAAGGCTCTACATCCCTAAACCCTAAACCTAGGATTTGGGGTTGATGAAGGGTTCAGGGTGATTACACCCGTCCTCCAACATCCCTGGCACTCTCTGTGTAGATTGGTATACGTGGTTAAGGGTTTAGGGTCAAGGGTTAAGGGTTCTAGGGTTTAGAGCCTATTCTTGCCCTACCATCATAAACGATACCCCGATAATCCTCCCTTTGCTATGAGAACTCTCAAGCTGCGATGCTGCACATTCCTGAACTTCTATCTTTGTAGCAAATACTGTAGTCTTCTTAGATCTAGAACTAATAACAATGATGTTTGTAATAACTCTTTAGGGCTTTAGGGATATACTGTAATAACAATAGAAATGATTCCTAAGGAGACTACAGAATACAGTAGGCAACAATTACTTGGACATACTGGCAAGGCTTAGGCTGAAGTTGGTGTCCAAAAAAGCCCTACCCTGGCCTACACACCCGGTTTAGGGTTTAGGGTACACAACAGAGAACCCAATATAGACACCCTCCAAAGGGCAGTAGCCTTTGTAGGAGCCCGTTTTTGTGCTTTGATTTTGTGGAAGGCTTAGAGCGTGACGCCTACAAAAATTAACCCCAAGCCCATCAACACAAAATCCTGAATCCTGGTGGACCCTATCTAAGTTTTGGGGGTCATGCCGTAAACACTAAACCCAGAAAACATTCAGCCTAAACTGCAAATCCTAGTGACTGAAGCCCTTGATTTGGCGGAAAGGACCCGAGCTCCTGCCTCCTCAGTAGCTCCCATACCGGCGGCATCCTCCACTGGTTTAGGGTTCAGCGTCTTAGGGTTTAGGGTTCAGGTTCTTGGGGTTTAGGGTTCAGGGTCGTAGGGTCGTGGGGTTAATGGTCGATGCTTTGCCGGGAGTGGGTTTCTGATGGGTATTTCACTGCTTAGGCCTTGGGGTTTACCGCTGCTCTTGGGGTTTTAGCCAGAACACTAAAGACCCTATAGTCCCCCTTAAGTAGACAGAATATGGTGTATATGGGGATCATATGATAATATACCCAGAGCCATATTCTATCTACTTAAGGGGGGTCTATAAACCCTAAACCCTCATTTTAAAATCTTGGGAAGTTGTGATCCGCGACAAAAACCCCCGACCCTCAAGATTCAAGAGCCGCCAAACACCTACATGACGACCAACCCCTTGTAGGGTTTGGTGGTCATACATAGCTTTTATGGCTTAAGCTGCCCTACAACTCCTAAACCTAAGACCCATGCTCCCATCACCTTGGGCGTGCTTTTTAAGGCCATGATGTACTTAGTCCCTACATGTGTTCCAATAATAACAGCGCCCATCTTCATCCACTTTCCGCAGAAAGGCCATGTTCGGTCAACTTCCCTAAACCCTAAACCCTAAATCCACAACTAGGCAGCGGTCGGGGGAGAAACCTAAACCATAAAAAAGCCTGAAGCTCCCTGAACCCTAGACCCTACATCACCCCTATTGGCCCCCTGTAAACAAGGTAATTTAATATGAGTTCAGTTACCAATAGAAGGCCATTTTTTGGTACTATTCCCTATATAAAACCACCATTTAGGGTGAGGGCGGGTGAGGTCGCTTTAAACTGCCCAGTTTAAAGGGACCCCATAAACCCTAAACCCTAAACCCAAGCCCCTTTAAAGGGACCCCATACACCCTTTACATCCCTGTCAGCGGAACTAACGGCTGGTCCTCCAGTGCCAGCTGGGCGGCCTCGGCATCCTCCTGCGCCAAGGCGTACCTCGAAAACCAGCAGTTCTTAATCTAAGGGTTCATGGGTTTAGGATTTCAGTGTTGAGTTTTATGGTTTAGGGGTTTGGAGATTCAGGTTTTAGATTTTAGGCGGGTTTGGAGGGTGAGGGTTTAAGGCCTTAACCAAGCAATACCAGGGTTATGGTGATATGCAGGTCTCTTTAAAGGGCTTATGGGGTATGCATATATATATATGTGTATATGTTGTTCGGGTTTGGACCTCAAAATCCAGGCGTCCTTTCCGTGCCCTCAGGATTATGCAAGGTTTAGGGTTTGGGGCTTGGGGTTCCGTACCTCAAAAGTAAGACACTTGGGCTCCCTTTAATGATATACAGGGTCTAGGGCTTTGGGATTTAGGGCTTGGCATTTCCAGTTTGGAGCTTGGGGCTTAAGGTTTAGGGCGCGCTGAGGCTTGTAGGGGAAGTATTTTAAAAGGGGGTGGCCGGGTTCGACCCTAGTGTGATTGCAGCCGGTTGTTGGGGATCACTACTAGTGACTGGGGGGATGAAAAAGAATATGAGCTGTAGTCTAAACTCCTTAAAGGGGGGATATATAAGGGATTATATATGGGACTACTATAGGGGATCTTAAGGGGATACTAGGAGTTTAGACTATATCTCATATGGAAACTGCTACATTCTGGAACAGTGGTGGGGTTTGGTAGGGAACCGGGTTTAGAATCTTCTTTGTTGTCGGAGCCTACAGTAGCCCAATTGGAGATACTACGAGGTACGTAGTGCGCCCTAACTACATAACTGCACGTATCTATCCCATAACTACAACAAACAAGGCTTATAGCCATACTTATGCCTCTGAGGACCACTTTTAACCTAACTTATGACTAGGGGTGGGCCCTGCCTGTACAATATTCGTATCCCTTCTTGAAGCCACCCCTAACCTGAGTGTAGCGTTGGCAGTTTCAGTTTTAGAGCTGGCAGTTTCCATAAACAGGAGGGTCCCAATACAGACCCCAACATATTATAGGGACCTCCAGAAAGGGACACCTAAGTTTCGGAAACCCTAAACGCTATATATGTATCCCTCTATAACACCTGTATCCCTGTATCCCTCTTCCCCTAAACCCTAAACCTTAAACCCATGTAGTACTTCTTTCCCCCTTACACCCTAATGAACCCCTAAGCTCCTTTCCCCACTGCAGTTTTTGGGACTTGGGGGTGATCAACGTTTTCCTATCCTACAGAAATCCCACCTTGCGCAGGCTCTACCCGCCCCTGAACTAGGGTAGCGGTTCAGCCTACATCCCAAACTCTGAACCTTTTGATTAATCCAAGCAGCTCAAGGTCCTCAAAGGCCAGCTTGATGCACTCTTTCTTCTCCTGCTTGAGTGTCAGGCGTTCGGGGTGTAGGATTCAGGGTTACCGGTACATTGCAATTACGTAGAATTCGCGAGTGCAATTTTGCTTTCACAATCTTGGCGTTTCAACGCCAGGTAGGCGACTTGACTTTTGAGACCCGAGATAATTCAAACTTAATTTGGCCTGGAGGGTTTAGGGGATCCTTTCGCGGGTTAGGATTAATTGGGGTTTAAACGTTCCGGGCTTTGGAAAGGTTATGTAGGGATTAAGCACTTGCGCTATACTTGCTAGTTGTTAGAAGGGAAAGATGAAAGGCAACAAAAGCTACGGTAGGGTTACTATAGGGATCCGGGCAGTTTTGCCATGACAGGATTGAGCGACAGGAGTAAATTACCCTGGTGGTATGTGGAGCTTCCCCGAATTAAGGTTTCTTTTCCGAGGTTACTAGCAATGCGGATTATGATGCACAGGGTCTATTTAAAAGCACTGACTCACACCCTAAACCTCAGATCCTAAACTCTACACCCCAAACCCTAAACACCAAACCCCAAACGCGCTTGGGGTTTAGGGTGGCGGGGTTTGGGGTTTAGTATTTAGGGTTGAAAAATGGGAGGGTCCCTATGCAACACGGCACCCGCAAAGGACAGCCTATGTTTGGAAACCCGTGTATTTTAGAGAAGTTTGCTGCTGCGCTCAGGGCCGGCGCCTAATTTAGGAGTAAGTCCTGAACCCTAAATTCCCACCCGGCCTGCTTAGGCCGGTCCCAGAACCCTCATTGCAAAAATCCAAACTGTTATAGACCTAAGCCTTGAGTCCTAAGCCCCAAGCTCAGAATGCCAAACCCTGAACACCACGATCTCCAACTTTCGATCCCAAAAATCCTACACCCTGAGTCCAAAACCCTTAGCCCTGAATTCTCAACCTACGCCCTCAACCCCACAGCCCTGAATCCTGAACCTACGCCCTGAACTCCATACTACGAGGCCTCTTCTTCAAGAGTGACCAGGCGCGTTCGCGCCTCGTCTAGGCCTTTTGCAACGCCAGCCTCGAAGAAGTTCAGGGTTTAGGGCTTAGGTTGGATAATGCCTCACCCCGCCCCAACAAAACGATGTGTGTGTATATTTCTATATGTAGAAACATATGTACATATGTTGAGGACCCTCAACAAGGGTATCATTGTTGTTCTCTGGCTGCACTCGCACTTTTGCAGGACTGGTTATAGGGTGGAGGCCGTAGCCAGGACTTAGAGAACCAAAATCCAGGGAGGTTTTGCCCGCGTGCCGTAGCCCACATACCTTCCAGGCTTTACCGTTCGAGTAGGCTTGACATTCTTCGTACGTTTGCTATACTACTGTGGACAGAGGACATCTCGCACCACCTAATAAACCTTAAACACCAATAACTACAGTTTTAGGGATCCTAATTGGTGGAAGATTTCCTCCATCCACCCAATCTCAAAAAACCTGATAACTTGAAGGTAGCACAGAGTAAGCTCTATGCAGGTTCAAAGCTTAGGGCTTGGTTAGCAGGCTAAGGGGTACTGTAAAGTATTGACCCCAGACCATCAGTTCTGTGAAAACCCTCAGGACTGAAAACCCTACAACCCTTAACCCTGATTTAAAATATCTGGGGGCTTCCTGGATCTGAGCACACTCAACAAAGCATTGCAGCACAAGGGGAGTCGTGGGGTGGTACTCGGAGGACCTGTCATGCATAATCTAAGACCCCGGTTGTGGCCCACGGTAAGCCGTGACGATTCCTAGACTTTTAATCCCAAAGCCCCAACAATTGAACCGAGGTATAGGGTCTAGGCCTCGTTACAACCACAGAAGCTGCATGGTTCGCTATTGACCAGGCAACAATCAGGGACCCTGGGGATATAAGATCGTTCTCGCCAATTCGCAGAATTTGCATACCTGGACCCCCAACGTAGGTAAAATAATAGCCCAAAACCCCTAAATATAGCCAAAAGGCTATTATTCTACATACCTTTGGGGGTTTAGGTAGAGAGTATGATGCGATGGTTTCCTACGCTGGGGGTCTTATCTACCTCTCAAAAGGAGCCCTGACTTTGAGAACCCACCCCCTCCTCCCCAACACTAGAAGTAAAGCGCTGGGATGAGAGTATGGGACCCCTAGAACAAGCCGCACCGCTTAGGAGTCGAGAGGTCAGGACTTTGTGCGTGGAAAATATGCATTGAAACTGAAGGTGTAGGGATACCTCAATGCTATGGCTCTACAGTACGCTGTTACTGGTTGCTAACAAACCAGAAGGAGGAATACCCAGCAGAACAACCTCCGAACCCGAAACCTTTACCAAGGGGTCCATGTAGGTATATGGTATACACTTACGGCCCAAAGTCTTCCCATATACTTACTTTAAGCCCAAGTATCTACCATATAGCTACATGGACCCTTTGGGTTTACTATCAGCTCTAGCCACCAAGCTCGACACCCTCTGAGAGCTCAAAAATAGAAGCCCGAATAATCATTCATTTCACCCAGACAGAATTCCAAAGAGCCTAATACACCTCAGTTGAGAAGTATACCTGAAATCATAATTGCTAGGAACCCAATAAAGATTTCAGGAATATCTTTTTGACTACGGGGTATTGAATCCCCGGGAACTCCAGATTTCTTCCTGCCATCAGCCGTAAAGCCTACAGCCTAATCCGGGTATGGCAGGCCATATACAACCAAACCGAATATCCTGAAGATCTGACGCTTATAACCTGAATCTATACTTCGGATACTGCCCCTGACCCTTCATGATAATAGTCATGCTACTCATTGTTGGTATGTGCATGCACTTGCTACTAGCACTAGAGTTACAATTTGGGTGCTGTGATAGGTGGGGTTTGTACTCAAACCTACACTCCCCGGAACCACTCCCCTCCAGCCGAATATTGGGTTCCCAAAGCCCGAAACGCAAGGTTCCAAATCGCCCAATGCAGGTTCACTATTTGTAGACTTTATAAGACTCAATGTAGGCACTATGATGGAGGACATGTTGCACCACCTAGAGCCCCAGGAGTAATGCAATTCCTGTGACTTTGAGGGCTTAAGGTGGTGAAAGATTTCCTTCATCAACAATATTACCCATGATTTGTAGACTTGTGGCCCCAGAGTATCAGCCCAAAGGTGTATGTTCCCAAACTTCTGCTCTGCGGTAGGTAGTGTGCTTCGGTTTTGAAATGCTGGATGTCTGACAGCTGGCGGCCGGTCCTCCTAGCAAATCGCAATTCTAGACTCAATCAAGCAGTAGACGCCTCCGGCCACCTCAGCAATGCAGGCCTACAGATTAAGAACTTCTTGTCCTTAACCCGCCCAATTATGTTGCATCCCTGCTTGACTTCCCCTGTGAAGGATGAAATTTAAGTCTTGGGTCTGAATCTTGACCCTGAACCTTAAACCCTAAGCCCAAACCTCCCAGCCCCCATCAGCAGAAACCTCTTCGGCTTTCTGCATTGCCTGCGCGTAAGACTCAATAACCTGTGTAATCTCCTCTGCCTAATATTAACCCCCCACCCTTAAACGGGTTTATAAGGGGTATTATTGGGGTTTAATTAGGGCTTAGGGTGGCTGATATTCAACCCCCCCCTCCCCTCATATTAAATACTCCCAATATATTATGATGTACCACACTACGGCGTATTGAATATTAGAGGGCGGGCCACAATGGGGAGTATTTGAATTCAGGGGGGTGGGGTGGTTTAGTATTAGCGTGCGAGGATTGCTTTAACAGCAGGGTCAGGCTCTGATATTCCAGTATATGAGGTTTCCCAAAAATCCCAAAATTTGGGGTGCCCCTCGTATACTCCCATGTTCCATAGAATCTTCATTATAGTCTAACTAGGGACCCCTCAACCGTAAACCCTAAACCCTAAGTAACCTCCAACTAGGGACCCCTCATGTTTGGAACCTCCTTTTACAAGGCTATTCCGCTTTCAGAGAATGTCTCAGCCAACATGTTTGCCACGGATGATTTAGGGTTTGGGTTTAGGGTTTGGGCTTTAGGGTTTAGGGTTCCGTTTTAAAGGGCGCCAAAGGGGGGTCCATGTCACTTTGGGGAGAGGTATTAAATTTAAGTCATGAAGTCTTGTGAGCTCGTAGTCCAAAGCATGTCTCAGAGTTCTGAGCGCCCGAAACGGTGTAAGTCTATTTTCTCTGATGCCGGGGTTTCCCAAGATTCTGTCGGGGGGCCTAAACCCTAAACCCTTAGCCTAGGGCTTCCTGTTCGTTGAAGATCCCGTAACGGGGCTGACCCTGAAGCCTGAAATCCTAGCCCTGAAGCACCACCTGATCGGTTGCAAGTCACATAACGGGAATGTAGAGAATGCCATACACAAGCTTCATATGATCGGGTGTCAGAGCATCCAGGCATTGCGGTCTGATATTGTCATCGCAGATGAACACGTGATTGGCCGGAAGGATGCCACAGGTGTAGTGGCCGCTGGTTGGTGTATGTCCAGCATGCATAAGTACAGCAGTAGGCTTGTATGGATGATACACGATCTGTCTAGTTCTGGCACCTTCATAGATTGCCACAGAAACTTCTGCCGTCCAATTAGTGACACATCCAGTACGTCTTCGAATCCTACCCGCCCCATCAGGTTGGAATCGCGTGATCTGGGCAAGTATGATGCGTGGGGGTGCAGCGAAAGCATGTGTCTACTGAGACTGCCATTGCATCCATAGGTCCGTGTGAGATGCATGTCCTCGAAGGAAAAAAGACACGACTCTCCCTCTGTCCCGGATTCTGAGGTTCCCAGCATTGTCATCCGAAACTCCCATTTTCCAAAAACCTGCGGGATTCCGGCAGAGTGGATAAATTGTTCAGCAAATTCAAAAATGTCATTTTGAATGTCAGGCTGGGGCCATTGGTCAAGAAGTGCGAAGAAATCTGGCTGCATAAGATGGACCTTGCCGTTGATGGATGCACTGGAGTCATGACATTGCATCACGCAATGTAGGAAGCTGCCAAGGGCACAAGCATCACCGAAGGCATCAATAAAAGCTGAGGCAAGGGCCCGAACCCACGTGTTCACGTAGCAGTGGTTACATCCATTGTGATACGTTGCACTCAAGACCTTCTGCTGTAGGCCATTTGCTGGACTTGTTCGGCTAGGAAGGACTTGCGTAATGTTTCGGGCTTGTATTGTATCCCTAGGATCTGCCATGCTGTCTTGGCTTGCAACGGCTGCGGGCGCCAGTACAACTTTCCTCTGAGTTCTTTGCGACGGGACACGTCCATGATCATGGCTACGACACCGGTGAAATCTATGGCTAACTTCCGAGTCGAATGTAACCAATTGACAAGGGTGCCCTTCAGCACATTTTTCATCATCCCTGAAAGGGTTTCCAGAATGTTGCTGGTTGTCAATGGAGGTCTGCTGCTGTCCACAACCGGTGAGCGTGTGTCGGGACACCACTTTTGGAATTGCCAATGGCCTTCCGGTGTTACCCACCCCTGTTTCTTGCTGGTATCCTGGTGAACTGTGTCCTGCTGCCAATTTTTCAAATGAGCGGCTGTTCATAGATGAGGAGGGGCCCTGTCTGCAAGAAACGGTTAGATCAGCAAGCATATGACGTTCGTCTATCTACAAGCAGCAACTTCGCTACCAGCCCGGCTTTGAATCTGGAAAGTTGTTGGGGTTTAGGGGTTTGAGGGTTTAGTGGTTCAGGATTTATGTGTGTAGGGGTTTCGGGCTTAGGGCTTAGGGAGATGTATGGACCATATCTACGAATTAGTGAGGGAGTACCATAGGTTGTTCTCAAAATTATGGGCCCTCTCTGGTCTTGGTTTATATTACTGTACCTACTATTTAGGAGGACCAAAATGGGACCCTAATTTCAGGAACTACCCACATAATAGGAAGTTGTTGATGATTGTACTGTCCTTAGACCTAGAATAAAAAGAACGTCTTGAATAATACTCTTAGGGTTTACGGATTAGGGTTTAGGGTTCAAAACCCTAGAAACTACCATTGGGGTTATATGCCTTAGGGGTATGCTATATATAAGGAAAATTTAAAATTAGTTCCTAGGGAGACTACAGATGATTGGGGCTACAGGTAAACCCTAAGCCACAAACCTGAAAACCGTGAGCGCCCGTAAACCTGACACCCAGAAGGCCTGACCGTAGACCCTGTGGTTCAGGATTTAGGATTTAGAGTTTAGGATCTGGGGTTTAGGGTCCTCCTTGGAAGGTCAAGGGGGGGTACGTGACAAAAACTATAGCCCCTGTATGCCACACCCTCATGATTCAGCTACTTGCAAATCTTCCTGACCCTCCAAATAAGCTATAAGCCCCTAGAAGCCCCTATACAAGCCCAGTTTTCATTTGACTTCCATGATCTTTTCCATCTGACTTTCCTTTCTTGGGGTACTATATGCCTACCCCCTACACCTTATAGTTACATAACCCCTAGGACCTGATCATATAAACCCCTACAAGCCCCAACCCGAAACCCTAAACCCTAAACCCCAACCCCAAAACTCGTTTCAAGTTACGGAACCAGCAAACCGCCTGGCGCAAAGCTTCAGCGCTGTCTCCAGCCACCGCCACCTAAGGTTGGATTTAGGGTTTAAGGGTTAGGATTTAGGGTTCAGGGGATTTACTGGATTTAGGGTTTGGGATTTGCTGGATTAAGGGTTTGGGACTCACTGGATTGAGGGTTTGGGACTTACTGGATTTGATTGATTGATTGATGGATGGTAGAGTCCAAAGGACGCACTCGCGAATTCTGGATGCACTGGCCTCGGGTAGTTTAAAGCCCCCCCTGACGAGGCATCTTACTGGATTTAGGGTTTAGGGCCCCTATAGAAACGTGACCCTTATGGGTGAACAAGGTGCCAGCTCCGTGACCATGCCATATGCTGATGCAGAGCCATGGTTTGCAAACCCCTAAACCCCTAATCCCTAAACCCCTAAAACCCTAAAACCCTAAACCCTAAACCCCTAAACCCTAAACCCCTAAACCCTAAACCCCTAAATCCTAAACCCTCGGATTGTTGGGCCACCTGTTTGGTCCCGCCTTTCTTTGACGCAGGCCTTAAAATAGCTCAGGATCTCCTAGTCGGGACTGGGTTGGCCCCTAAAACCCTTTGAAACATATTCGTATATAGGGTCCCTTATTAACGCCATTAGGGAAAAGATTAAATATCCCAGGGGCCTACCCAGTTGAAATAGTTTAGGATCTCCTGGGGAGGAGGTACATAATTAGGGATTCTGGCACAGAAGAGGAGATCCCAGTTCAGGATAGAGTATGAGGTTCGGGGAAGGTTTAGGTTTTTAGGGCTTCGGACGTCGGATGCATAAGAGTGCAGGGTTGCGGATACTCAGCCTGAGCCTCTAAAGCCACTCAAACATCCAACCCTGATGTGGGCAGTCCATGAGGTGGGGTTTAGGGTTTAGGGTCTGAATTCACATCCCTATCTCTAACTGTACTTTCTTATCATCTCGCGTATTTAGGCATGTGAAAATCGCGGCTTCGTTTTGTGTTCCCATCAAAATTATGGCCAAACATAAGGTATAGGGTACTAAAAGACGGGACCAACCTGCCACATATAGCACCTAAACTCCAAAACCGAAACGCTCCCTAAACCCTAAACCGTATGGGCTTGCCTGGGAACTACGTAGGACAGCCGCTCTGGAAGGGCAGTCTCAGGAAGCGGAGCAAAACAAAATTCTTCACATCTCCTCTACCAGAACACTTCAGGAACTTTAGGGTTTTAGGGTTTAGGG
>CAJNIZ010005513.1:93801-106586 GCA_905231905.1 Symbiodinium pilosum
GGTTTATAGGGTTTAGGGTTTGGATGGGGTATTGTGCCCTTGTGGGTAAGGTCCTTAAGGTCCTGCAGCATAACTCCGCCATTTAAGTAGGGGTCCTTATGGGAGTCAGTGCTTTGGTCGGACTACTCTCAGCTCTAGACCCGACAGGGTTCACGGGATCAGGGCTAATATGAATCCTCAACCTAGACACCCAAAACCCTGAAACCTACTAACCACCAGCTCCAGCGCCTACGGGTTAGATGCTTCAACTCCTTTAGTTGCTGGGTAGAACCCACTAAACTCACTAAACTCTGAGAACATGATGTTACAGGTACACCCTAACTCCTAGCCCTGAACAGGTCGTGACCTCAGGAATACTTGCCGGGTGCACGGAGGCTGGCGTCCGAAAGCGGGCTGACCATCGGATGATGGGCGCAGAGGTCGCCAGAACCAGCCTTTTTACAAAGTGTTTAGGATTGAGGGTTTAGGNNTTTAGGGTTTAGGGTTAAACCTTAAGCTAGAGGAAGGCAGTGAGGGAAGAAATGCTATATCACCGCAGAACATGTGGTGAATGAACTCGGGATCGCAAGTAGCTACTCTACATCCTGCGATGGCCCTGAAGAGCCCTCAAGGACTTATGTTCCTGTTTGCATGTATCACAGGTGTTTGGGAAAAAGCACACTATGGGTAAACAGCTATGCTGAGGGTGAAAGGGACCACAAGTAGGGTTTCGGTTATGAGTCTTCATGCGTTGGGTGGGGCCCATCTTTCGCATTGAGGGCCACAAGATTCTACTAAGTATACATCGCATGGAGACACACGTCTGTACTGTACCAAACTCCGCAGGGCGCTATAGACCCTCAACTTGAGTAAAGGCTATACAACCCCCATCAAAGGCCCAAAGGCCCAAAACCTGACCACTCAAGCACCGCACCTGTTCCATTGACCCTAAACCCTAAACCCTGAACCCGGATATGTAAGGCTTGGGTGTAGGGCTTGCGGTTTCTGAGAATTTCGGTGCTTCCAAGGTCTTTTAAGGTAATGACAGGATATGAACGGTCTTCGCGGGGCCATGCTTCCGGTTGCGCATTCTTATGGGAAAACGCAGGATGCAGGCTTAGACCTTAGTCATGCTGGCTGGATAAAGTCATTCAGTAGTCTGTACTTGGAGATCTCAGGAACAGCAACGCACTGTTTCAAAGATCCCTGGTCGTAAGGCTGCCGTTCTAGCAGCTCTACCTGTGCGTTTGTGTCGCTTCCGCCTTCCCTGGACAACACCCAAGAAAAGAGGCATAGGCAAAGGGGGTTTAGGGTTTAGGGTGCCTGGGAGAAATCTACAGCCTTGTAACCCTTCAACCCTAAAATTTGGACCCTGCCAGGTTCAGTCAAGGCCGGCACGGAAAGCGCACGGCCTCTAACAGCTCGTTCACCTAAGTTTGGGGTGGTAGGATATCGGGGGTGGAGAGACGAAGTGCTTCGAGTTCAGCAGGTGCTGTTCAGGGTTCAGGGCTTATGGAGTTCAGAATCACATCCTGACAGCTACGTTCATCGTGGCTTGAGAATGTGTTCGGCGAATAGAGATACTGGGGTGCAGACAAACAACGCTCAGCACAAGCACCCGGAGCAGAATTAATACAGATTGAGAAGCCTTCCTTCCCAGGCCGTTCCTCGCGCAGACGTTCAGATTTTCGGAGCATTTGAGGAAACATGCATAAGTCTCTAGAGGACCAAGCCTGCATTCTCCAGCCTCCAATGTTGCTGCGTTCAAAACCTGAAGTGTTCATTTTCCCTCGAACCTGGAAAGCTTGCCCTGCGTACCTTTGCCTGAAGTTTACATGCCGGGGTGTCAACAGCAGCGCTCAGAGCGGGCACTCTCGAGCAACATCGACAGGGCCCTCCCGTCCAGACCGTCCCCAACGCAAACCTGAAAATGTCGCTTGACGTCCGAAATCCAGGATGGCTAGGCCCGAGCACGTCTGCCCTCTGCTGCCTCTGCTGCCCAGTTGGCAGACAAATGCGGCTCGAGCATACTCCGACCCTGGTCGGTAGCAGGAATGTCTCCAAGCTACGCCAATAGCTCGGGGTCGACAGCAAATTTGGGTTGAGCTCTCCCAGGCTAGCATGCCTTTTGTATCGCGGCAGAAATTTCACCCTGAATTGAGGTTGATGGCTTTTGCTTGGGTTGGGGTGGTTATGTCTGCTCACACTGACGACTGCTACCTCTAAACCTTGCACCCTCAATCTTGAACGCAAACCCTTAAATCCAAATCCTGAACCCTAAGCTCCAAATTCGGAACCCTACAGTCCCCACCCATATTGTTTGCCCAAGGTTGAATGTGCACCTAAAGGCTCCTTCCAGATCATTTCTGGGAAATTAAAGTTAGAACACAAGCAATGAAGCTTAAAATTTAGGGTTCGGATTTCTTGAAGGTAAAAATGGGGTGGGTTTTTTGGACGGGGAGAGAACCTTTTTTGTATTCTTTAGGGGGTCTGGGTTTCTAATAACACCTACCTTGGACCCCCAAGCAAACACAATACTACTAGTTGGGGACCCCAAAGCCCATAAATCAGTACCTACTTGGGCTGTGTGAATCCCTCTTGGGGTATGTGTTGAGGTTGCGGCGTACCTGGCATTGGATTTAGGTGTAGGGTTAGAGACCCTCCATAGGTGTGCGTATGTATGTGGGACCTAAACCCTAAACCCTAAACCCTCACGGCTCCAAAAAGCCCAACGTAGAAAACCCTAGACCCTAAACCCAAAACGCTTGCAGACTTAGAGATAAGTTTAGGGTTTAGGGTAAGTATAGGGGTTATATACCTATTAGATACTTTTCTGTCCCTGCCTGCGCCCATGCTTTGCACCTTGTATCCCAAACCCATGTAGCCCAGACAGCCAGTCACCCTAAAATCGCAACAATAAAACTCTAAAGCCTGAACCCTAAACCCCCAGAAACCCCTAAACCCTAAACCCTTAAACCCTAAACCCTTAAACCCTTGAACCCTAAACCCTAAACCCTAATTCCTAAATGACGCCTCGCCATCCCCAAGCCCTGCGATTTTTGCTGCTCTGTACTCTCAACCCTAAACCCTAAACCCTATAAACCCTAAATCCATATGGGTGGTTGTCAAAATGATGGTCCCTTTTTGGATCCCTATTATAATACGGCACCCCAAAAAGGGACCATCATTTTGACAACCACCCATATAAATCCCTAAGCCCTAAGCTCAGGAAGCTGTGGCGCCCGGCCATGAAGGCTATCACCATGTTGCCCGTGCTAGCATCCTGTGGATTGTCTTCTGAAAGGGGATATGGGAGTTTCCCAAAACAAGGGTACCCTGATATAGATCCCCAAAATACGATAGTCCTTATGGGGACCCCCAAAAAGTACCCTACTTTTGGGAAACCCCCCCATATGGGAGTTTCTTCACATTAGGGTTTAGGGCTTAAAAGGAAACCCCAAGATGGTTAGGGTTTAGGGTTTATCATTTAGGGTTTAGGGTGTAGTATAAGGATCTGACAGAACTAATGTAGAACCAGAGGGAAAAGAGCGTGGAACATGAAATGGATACTATGCTTTGTTAGTACGTATGTACTGCATGCGTACGCGTATAGACATACTTATATATATCTATATACATACACGTGTATAAGAAGGAGCCTATTGCTCGGAAAACCCTATATACTGAGTACCATGCAGAGAACCCTAGGGATCCATGTATACAAATAATCTCTACATTGGGCCCCAAAGTCTGTAAATGTTACCTACATTGGGCTATTTGGGTCCCTAGGGGAACAGCTACCTGAGTTTAGGGTTTAGGGTGTAACCTCGCAAGTACTGAGCTATGGAGTCTTTTTGGCCTATCGTGCGGGTAGACTTGCATTTTCTTTCGAACATAACCAGTGAAACCTCTGCATCTGAAACGGTCATGGTGCTGCAGAGGGGAACCGTGCTCGGGGAGGAGGATGTATCCTTGATTCTAACATTCTTACATAGAAACTCCAAACGTTACCCCGAAAACGGTACCTACCCAGACCCCCTACCTACCCTCTATCAGGGCCTAAGTATTCACTATTAGGGGCCATATCTTCCCAAGTTAGGGTGCCAGGAGAGTCTTAGCACATTCGCTCCCAAACGGGTGGCCCTTCGCAGTCGGCATTTGCAGGGGGAACTCTGCTTGGAGGATTTTGCTTCGTTAGGGCGGGTGCATTGCAAGCATGTGGCTGCGATTATTCTGCAAGCAGAAGTGTGGTGTCCCAAACGCAACCCCAACATTCCCTTCCTGAACCCTCAGAAGATATATCATGCAAGAGCCACACTCTCAGGCAACAGCCCATGTAATCTATGAGTAGCCTGTGAAACCCAAGCTCTACAAAAACTTTGCCCGAAACTTGACCAAAAAAGGCAATGCTCATACACATCGAATAGATCAGGTGTGATTAAAAGTGGCTGAGGAGTGAAACAGCACTCTAAGCGCGCAACGATACAAAATGATGAAGCTTTTCAGGCATAGAATGTGTTAAGTAAAACAACACAGATAACATGTTGCAATGCCTGAGCTGTTGATGAACCCATCCAGGTTTAACCCAAGATCAAGAAGCCTATAATGCACACACAAATCCCTAGACTTTTAGCCCGAAGAAAACAAACTATTGAAGCTGTGGTCTCCTGGGACCTGTAATGAAAAAGGTTATTTTTCTTAAAAGAATCCTTAGGGTTATACCATAAGAATAAAAGAACCTAAGGAGATTGCAGGAAGGCTTGTTAGGGTTTGGAGAGCTAGCCAATATCTGCTGAATGCGGCCCCTTATTTCCAGTTTTGTTACAGCTCCCCACCAAACAGTCTAAGGCCCAGGCAATGCGGTCTGTGTACCTAAGCTGGATGGACGGGCGGAACAAGGAGGGCCAGGACTTATTTTGGTAGCTCAACTGTTCTTATTTTCGCCATTTTCTGTTGGTTCTGGTGCCTGGGCCAGCAAGTGTCTCTAAACCCTGAACCCAAACCCCAACCCCCTAAACAAATGCAGCGTCTGGGTACCTCAACGATCTATTTTCATCGTCGCGCAGCATCCCAGGGTCCGCTTGGAGGCTGCAAGCGCTGGTTAACATATGGGTTGTTCTCAGAACCATTGACCCCTTCTGACTATAGGTTATACTACGGTACCTAGTATCTAGGGGTACCAAAATGGGACCCTAATTTTGAGAACTACTCATATTGGCATTTGGGGGTATGCGGAGTCGAAGCCTGTCGCTGAACTCATCATTTGGTAGCGTTACGAGGGGTTTGGAGGCGGGAAGTACTGGTAAATGCTAATGTACCTTCTTGCACACCTTTAACGGGATTGTCAAGCATTGCGCCCATACTTTAAATAGCAAGGGGGTTGGGGGGGGTGCAACAGCCCCCCCCCCCATTGCAAAACATGGCCGAAGGTAAGAACATGTAGCTTCTCGCAAAGTTTTGACGGAAGGTATTAGCAGTTTGATTGCATGACAATTAGAATATGAAAATTTACATCTTTCAAGTTTTAAAAAAGAGTGTGTGGGTTTTCATTTACCATGTTTGTAGCCATGCCAAAGCCCAGAATGTTGTAATTTCCGTGTTCGTGGCCTTTCCAAAGCCAAAAGTGCTGCATTCGTAGGTTTGCTTTGCGATGGCCGCAAACGGTGTTAGTTCTAGAATACGCCTAGCCATTCAAGATTCGCAAATTACAGCTTTACTCCAAATTTTTGAAAAGGTGCCCAATCTGTGAATTTCTGTTCTCGTAGCCTTCCAAAAGCTCCAAAGGCTGCAATTATCTTATATACAACATTCGCAGTCTTTCAAGACCCGTATATGCTGTGACTTTCAATATTCGTAGCCTTTCAAGAACTCGAAATGCTGTAAATCTGCAGGGTCTCGTGGGAGACCTGAGGACCAGAGGACCAGGGAAATCGGAGGACCAGCGCACCAGAGGACTAGAGAACCAGTTGGTTTTAGGGTTTAGGGTTTTAGGGTTTGGGGCTTTAGGGTTTTAGGGTTTAGGGTGTTAGGGGTTTTAGGGCTTAGGGTTTGAGGGTTTGTCCTCCGGATAAGGAGAGTCAGGGTCCTAATCCGGCGAGCACATGTAGAACTAAAAAGCTGGGCTGCTGTTCAGGAACTCGATTTAAGTTACTTCGTTGGGGAAACCGTATTGATTAGTAAGAAGCCCTGCAAGAATACAGAGTCAACAAAGCCTAAACCCTAAACCCCAAACCCTAAGAACCTTGAACCCTAGACCCTCAACCCGGACCCCGAAACCCTAAGAACCCTTGGAAACCTAAAACCTAAGAACCCTAAACCTTTTGCCTGTTGGTTCAGGTGAGGCAGGGATGAAGATGAAGTGTCACCTTATCTCTAGTCCCCCTAGACGGAAGACTAAAATAGTATGGTTCATACTTCCTTAGGGTTCTTCCACTATAAATTGTCTGAAGATATTCCTCCATTCCAGACTCTTGCCTTATTGCATGGCATTACTGTACGCCTTTCTGGTTTCTTGATGGTAGGAAGCCGTGTGTACAAGGCGCGCAATATTCCGTTGGGACCCTAGGGGTCACAAAGAGCATAACCCTCCCATATCCATGACCCCCTTGTAGTTTCAGAAAGAGCGTTGAAAGAGCACCTAATTTTCAACACCCACGCAATCAGTAAGTTTCATGCGCAGCAGTCTTTTTGAATTGCGGTTGTCAGGTGTTCTGGAGGACACGATATCCAGGACGAAACGTGTCAAACCGACTTTAATGGGTCGTAATTGTTCAGGACCTCACCTACCACTTGATGATGAAAGTGTTCCGAACGCCAGGCTTTTCCAGTATTAGGGAAAGAGGGGTGTGGGGGCTTGTTACGGGCAGGGGCCAAAAAATATGGTGCTCGCTCCCACATGCTTGTCGGAGAGAAACCCCTTCCTACAGGAACAGAGTTTTCAGATTGCGGGCCTTGCATGCGCCTCCCTGATGGCTTAGGGTTTAGGGTTTGGGGTTTGGGGTGTAACCCACCTAGAGTCTCATGGGTTATACCTATTCATGAAAAGGTGATTGCTGCCTAACTGTGCGTTTTTGGGGATTTCAGGTAGGGCACATTTCTGCCGACGGTTGAGACTTTAGTTAGGTTTACGTAAATCCTGTTACCTCCAAATCCGGACACCTAAAAACTCTAAAGCGTATCAGCCCAAATCCATGACAGCGACACATACACTAGTATCGCCTTGTAGTACTCTTGAAATGATATCTTTGAAGTCCGCAATGGGCTTCATTAAATGAAGATGAAGAACCACTCCAGCTTTGAACCAGTACACATGTGAACACAAAACCTAAACCGTAAATCTTGAAGCCCTAAGTCCCTACACACTGAACGCATAAACATGAATGCGCTGTGCATAGATGCGGAACTAACACCCTCGCCTAGACTCTCAAGCCTAAAGCCAACTTTACCCATTACTGTATCGTCCCAGGAAGAAATGAAGATTGTTGTGACTATCTAGGGCAGCACCCACGGCCAAAATGGTATACAGGATCCCGAACGCTCAGCCAGTTAAACCCTGAACCTAAATCCTAGACCCTAAACCCTAAACCTGAATCCTAAACCCTAAACCTGAATCCTAGACCCTAAACCTGAATCCTAAGCCCTAAACCTGAATCCTAAACCCTAAACATAGACCCTAAGCCCTGTAAGTTAAAGCCGAAGAAACGACTCAAGTCCTAGCCCCTGGAAGAAGGGCTTCAGGGATTCCTGCCACGAAACGACCTCTGCAAGGTGCAAGGTGGTTTCGGTTTAGGGTTTAGGGATGTTTAGAGCTTGGGGATGTTTAGGGTTTAGGCTTTAGGGATGTTTAGGTCTTAAGGATGTGTAGAGTTTAGGGACGTTTAGGGTTTACTGTAGGGCTTAAGGATGTTTAGGGTTTAGGAGTTTAGGTGCCCCTTACTTACATAGGGCTCTGGGATCTTGGGCTCAGAGATGTTTAGGTTTGAGGTTTGGTGTCTGGATTGGAGTTTGGGATTTAGGTCTCAGGGAGCGATTTGAGGGTTTAAGAATTCCGGCAAGGTTCACGGTCTAGGGTCTATGATCGGCGGGCCTTTCCGGGGAAGTATGCCGATACAGTTTAGAATTTAGGCTCTAGGGTTGATTGTGTAGGGGCCCATACAGGCTCTGCGAGGTCTTCGAAGAATGGGGCTTGAGAACTCTGACAGCTGAGCCTCTGAAGGTGACATACTCTCTTAAGCAATACATATACCTCGGTCCTCAACCTACCCTTTATCAGGGCCTGTGCGCAGTACTAGGGGCCATCTGTCCCCAACTAAGGGTACTAGGAAGGTCTTGGTAGGTTCTGAAGCAATCACACGCGCCCGAAGAAGCATGCAACCAAAAAGGAGGAATCCTGATAGACTACTGTCCTTCTCTGTAAACCTAATTCAAATTCAATGTTGTCAACACTAGATGGCAAGGAGCCACGCTGCCTCGTACTCGAGCAGGAGATAAAGTGACACAAGGCTTCCAGTCCAACAGAAGGCGTACCTGCGGTACCCTCTAGCATCAACTGCTGCTGAGTACCCAGACTCCCCAAAGGATCCAAAAAATGGAACCCCCTCATAATCTCTCGTTTCCCCAATGTAGTAATGGGTTCATACTGGGAGGGTTCCATTTTTTGGATCCTTTAGGGGGTCTGGGTACGGAAGGCTGAAGGAGAGAAGAAATCCTGAGTTTAGGGTTTAGGCAGGAGTGTCCATAAACTGGATCCAAATACAAACCACTATATACTAGAATCCTGAACCACGGTCCTACATCTACCCTTACGTAGGGGCATATGGTCCCTGATAGTGGGTACTTTGGCCTACTTGGGCCGTTTAGGAATAGAGGGACTCCCAGCCTACATCCCTACACCCCTAAACCCTAATCCCCAAACCCGTAAACCCTGAACCCCCAAACCCAAAACCCAAAAAGGAAGTCTCTGACTCTTAGAAACGATGCAGCCACCATAGTAAAGCCTAACCATGGCAAAGGAAAGCCCTGTAGCTTTAGGGTTTCGGGTTAAGGGATTAGGATTTAGGGGGTTTAGGATTTCGGGTTTAATTGGGATTGAGGGTGACGATTACTCCTTGCTTTGTTGACTGAAATCCGGAAAATCTAAACCTGGAACCTTCTCAGATAAGGACCTGGATCTATGGCTTCCGGCTTCTTACGAAGTACTGTATATCCGCCTGCCTTAAACTGCGAACCCTAAGCCCCTGCAAGTGTATGGGGACGCAGGGTTTAGTGCTAATGCTCCCGAATGCTTCCATCCGGAGTTCTAGGCACGAAATATGTTTATTTTCAGGAAATAGGTACATCATGCTTGGATTGGGATATGTTGCGGGCTATGGCTCACCCAGCTCTTGTTGCATGTTGTAAGGATATGGTCAAACGCGCTGTTCAAGTTACATTCTTGACCCCTCATTGTTGGAAAGACTCAATAATGCCATCCTAGCACGGCTCCTAACCTATTGAGTCTTTCCCAAAATCAATGTCAAGACTGTAATACAGAGGCACGTTCGGCAACCCAACCTGTGGCTTCGCAGAACCCCACACAGACCCCTGGGAGGATCAAAAAATTAGATCCCCTAAATAGACCCATCATAACCCCTCTATAATCCTTATATAACTGCCCACATTGTTTTAGTGGATCTAATTCTTAAATCCTTTTGGGGGTCTGGCCATGACTGCCTCTGAACCTCCAGGCAACACGTTAGGACTTTTGGCCCTCGTGTTCTCCCTTTTCCATGCAGTTGTAAAAATGCATACAGTAGACCCTCCAACTACCCTGTATTCAGGCATAAGTACTCACGATGAGGGATCATATACCCCTATTCAAGGGTACATGAAGGGTCATGGACAGTAGGTATGAGCATGAAGGGACACTACAGCAAGCTAGCCAAAAGGAGAGACTACCCTAAACCCTAGCCCTAAACCCTCCAACCTAAGCCCCAAACCCTAAACGCTAGGCCTAACAGCCCTAAACCCAAAAACCTAAACCCTTAACCTTAAACCGTGAACCGTAAACCCTAAACCTGGAACCCTAAACCCAAAGCCCTAAACCCTCAACCCTGAACCTGTCTTACCTATTGTAATCTAAAGTTCAATGACTTTAGTGGCCAGGCCGGGACTAAAAACTCAGGTCAATCCTGTCCAGACAAGGCCAGGTCAAGCCCCTGTAAGGCCAAGTCCCCTGTAAGGCAAAAACAAGGCCGAATGCCAGATAAGGCCAGCGCGCCATTTCTACATGTTACCTCCAGCTGCAGCGCAGCAAGACGAAACCCTGAACCTTCCACCCTACGCCCTAACTCCTAAACCCTGAACCCCAAACCCTGAACCCCAAACCCTGAACCCCAAACCCTGAACTCCTAAACCCTGAACCCCAACCCCTACACCCTAAACCCTGAACCTTAAACCCTGAACCCCAAACCCTGAACCCCAAACCCTGGAACCCCAAACCCTGAACCCCAAACCCTGAACCCCTAAACCCTGAACCCCAAACCCTGAACCCCAAACTTAGGAAGCCTCGAGACGCCTTGCAGCCGTAAACCCTGGTCCAGGAGCCCTCATGCCTATGATTAGGGTTTAGGGTTTAGGGTTTAGGGGTTTAGGGGTTTAGGAGTTTAGGGGCTTAGAGTTTAGGGCTGTAGGGGTTTTGGAGTTTAGGGGCTCAGGGGTTCAGGGTCTAGGGATTTAGGGGCTTAGGGTATCGGGGCGCACCAAAGCGCAAATGGCGCGCCGTACTCCATCATGACCGCCATGAAGCCTTTCCTGTCGCCATGGCATCTAAGGTTTTGAGACTTCGAGTTTAGTGCTTTTGAAAGTTTTGGGGGGTTAGAGGTTGGGGGTTTGGGATGTTCGGTTGTTATGGGTCAGCACTGAAACACGGCTGAATATTTCTATAAATTGGAGCTTCTGTTCCAGGCATTTATGTCTGAAAGACCTCATACTTGGAGAATGCTACTCACATAGAAGTCTCAAAAAGTCTCTCTGTATTATCCTTCATGGGAGCCCCTTTCATCCCTACATATTCCAGGAAATATCCTACAATGTCTAGAGTACAGATGGGCATAGAAGGGCATCTGAAGCCCCAGGGGAGGCATAGAAAATGTACTCACAAACCATCTAAGGCAAGTAGTAACCCGAGTTATCCCGATGACTAGCCGCTTACCAAGTCCCCCTGACCCTCTAAGAGGGACCTATACCCTAAACCCTAAATCGCTGGGGGGTGTTTATGAGGGGATTTGGGGTTGAACATTGTTGAACGGACCCGGGAATGTGAGGAGCCCGTGTGAGGGGCAGTACTACCCATACAGGGGTTATGTATGGAGTTTATGTTGATATTCATGTTGGGTCTGACTTGCACCCTAAACCTTTAACTCCTAAACCCTAAACCCTGAACCCTTAAATCCTAAAACCTCAAACCTTCAACACTTAAATTCAAAACTCTAACTTCCTTCAACCTTCCCGTTTGGGGTACAGCTCTGCCTTCCCAACACATTGTAAGGCTTTGTTCCTACAATGCGTAAATGGGAGTATACGACCCCTATGAAATACTTACTTGGAGGTTCATGGGACATAGTAACTATTTATTACTGGGGTTATAACCCTACTTATATTTGGGGTAACCCCTATGAGGCCATTTAGGGGGGTTATAAGTAGGGTTAGAAGCCCAGTTATAAGTAGTTACTATTTCCCATGAACCTTCAAGTAGGCCTGATGAGAGGGTGGTTGGAGGGTCTATAGGTATTGAGCCCCTGTATATTGACCCCTGATCGTTCTGAGAGCATCCCGCCACCCAATCCTGTTGCCAATTCCTTTAAAGGCCCATGGGCCATAGTAAAACATTATATGAGCCATAGTATTCCCTATACAATAATCCCCTATATAGTCGCCTTTAAGGAATTTAGATTATGGCTCATGTAGAATGTTGCGGAAACACTCACTTTGTCGTGCGCCTCTCCTCCCTGCTGTTGTAAAAACCTGTTGCGGCCCTCGTTGCAAAACCCCCTTGTCGCGAACGTGGGGAATATGAGCTTAGAGTTAAGTTTGTCGTAACGCCCATCACTCATTTACAAGCTAGGTATGTAAAACACGAACGAACTGCAAGTGTTCTCTATACTGGTAAATGTAAGAGACGATGCTCCTTATGAAAGGAATTCGAAAAGAGCGGCCCCCCCAATTCTTGAAAGCCACCGCCAAGTCTGGCCCAGGGTGCGGGTGCAGTCGTAAAGTAAGGATGGCATGTTGGCGGAGGCAAGATTGAAAATGCATGATGTGCTTCCAGGGTTAGAGTTTAGGGACATTGGCCAGATCACCCATATGTCCTGAACCCTGAACCCAACCACCTGAAACCCTACTTTAGGCCCTCCAATATGCAACTCCAATCTCCGAAGGATGAGGGCCCGAAACCAACGATGCATAGATTTTGGGGTTTAGGGTATGTGTTTTCCGGGCAAGACTGGTTCTGCACTAACCCTAAAGACTAAATCATGAAGCCCGAACCCCAGAACGCAATTAAAACTCATACTATGCCCATTTTGGGAATTTCCTCAAAAGTACATGTACATTTTAGGAAGTCCCTAGAATAAGGACTATAGTATTTTGGGGTCTATCTTAAGGTCCCCTGATGTTTGAAACTACCATTTGCAACTGGTGGTAGCCTTTGAATAAACAGCGTCCGCGAGGGGGCTAAAATTCTGGCAAATACAGACTTGAAAAAAACAGACACTCACTTCACTATTACTGTGGTCCATATCATTCCATATGAAGATCTGTCTAAACTC
>CAJNIZ010005514.1:9254-19302 GCA_905231905.1 Symbiodinium pilosum
AAGGTTTCGCCGTTATCGTTTATTTTTACTCTTATCGTTTTACAAGGTTTTGACTTAAGGACGGGCTCCCTCTTAAACCTGGTTACGGGGTTTTTTATCATCCCTCATATAAGTTCTATGCGCATATATATATATATACACTTGCATATGTTTATAGAGGCTTGCAGCTTCACGCGCTGGAAGGTTCAATCGCAAGCCATGCTGGGCTGCACCTCGGTCCTCAGCTGAGTGAGGAGTTTCCGCCGCAGCCTCCGCTTCCTGCCGCGTGGCCATAAAGAAAACCAAGATAGTAATAGCAGCAATTAATATTTATATTGATAATGATAATACTAGTAGTTATAAGGGTAATGCTAGGGGCTCTAGGGACTATAGATTACTACAGAGATGAGCTTTGCTATAGAGATTGATAAGCCCCGGTCTCAAACAAGCACAAGGAAGATCCTGCCTGCAAGCTGGACACAATCATTGTGTCTCTTTGTTTCTCAACATCCACCAACAGTTGGCATGTCTTCAGGTTTGGTATGTTGGGGTCATTTCCCGTGCTGCCACCCTTGAAGGTGTACAACACTTTCGTTCTTGTCATTAGGAGTACTGACGTCTATCAGCTGTACTATCTCCTACCATGCGCTCGGTGTTGGACATCATTTTGGAGGACATGCCCATCAAGGACAAGACGAGCGTAATGTTCACGACGGGCCCGCACACAATGTCGCAGTTCTCATCATGTGTTTGTATGAGGCTTTGATCGTAATGAAGCTGATCCTCGCGGCCCAGTCCTGGGGACAAACATGTGCCGCGTCTGCGCCCGTCTGCAACTCTTGCGCTGCGTCTGGGGCTGTCGTAGCTCCTGACTGTGGTATGCATGGTTTCGCGCATGATTGAAGGGGCTTCACCACTTGAGGGTACATGTCAACTGATCAAAGCTTCTTCGCAAGGCCTCCAACCAGACAAACCAAGTGTCAGGTGGGGTAGGGTTACGAAAGCCGCCCAAGCCCACATCAGCTGCGACTACAGCGCTGCTGCCATTGACTAGCTTGGAAGCATCAGAAGGGTGACACACTCTTCCCCGAGTACTGGCCATTACTTTACTTACCGAGAGGGCCACTGAGCATCATCCCCTGAGAAATCTACTGCACTGTAAACCCTCCAGGCAAGAAGCAAAACTTCCTGCCAGACCGAACAACCACCCCCAAAAATGCATTTCTAGCCTCCAGGGCCTGCACTGCAGGGTTTTCAGGGGCAGGCAACCTCTTCTCCGTCAATGCACGCCCTCTGAGCCCACAGCCCTTAAGTCGAATGATATCAGATCTGAGGCTTCAAGACCAGGCCCCTATTATGACTATAATTCCTATGAGTATGTTTGATTCGCCTGCATCCTCAGCGGGCGTGGGCTCTGCAGTCCCAGCCGGTTCCTGGCAGATATCGCAGCTCGAGTGCAGTGCAGTAGAATAACTTAGATTACCTGCGGCCCTAAAGGGAAGCCTATCATTCCTGGTAAGCGTGGCAGCTGAATGTCAGGCGAACTGAGTTCACGACGTGCGTACCAAAAACGACTGAGTGGGGATCGCACATTGACAGTCACAGCAGTGAATCTTGCCAGAACGCAGAAACCAAAAGATGCCTCTACACCCTTGATCCAATCATACGCGAAGCTGCGCAACTTGTTGCCTGCTGCCTGCATTGGCTTAACTGCCACAGCGAAACCTATTCTGGAATTGGGTGGTTGATTCTGGTGTGCTTGTTTATGTCTTTTCGTGGGTAGTTTCCACCACCGGCCAGTCATAGAATTGCTGCTCCTGCTAATGCTATTCATTTTGGCCAGTGCTACCAACATACCAGTGCTACAGCTGCGGCTACTGCTATCACCAACAACACATCCTGCTTCGTCACTATGATCGCCATTATTATCACCGTGGTCCTCCTCCAGATCATTTGCATGATGACCACCACGCTGCTACAATCTTCTTCCTGTTGTAGCCACAACCTCGACCTAAACATCGTGATCTCGTGAGACCGCGCCTGTGGAGCTGCGTCCTTGGGCTTAGCATCCGGCTCACTGGGCTCGACTTTCACAGGGCCTGCAATGCTTGAAATCAAGGGTGCGGAGGGTTGATGATAACCTAGGATGACAGCAAGGCCAGCAAAGAAGAAGAGAAAGACCGATCACGCAAGTAGCTATACATGCCAAGAGCTTACGTGCAAGCATTAAACATGCTCGAGTGTCCTTGAACCTTTTATTTCATACCTTGTTAAGCAGACCTGAGGTTCCCAATCGTCAGCCGGAGGCAGCATACCAGTAGTCAGCAACAAGAACCAGGTCTGTATTTGTGCCAGTCTTGAAGAAAGGCAACGCATTTGAAACATGAGGTCCCCGGCATCCTGCGTGCCCATCCCAAAAAAGGAACAACGGCAATAAAATCTGTATACTGAATCGGCCCATCTTCGGCATTAGAAGCTATAGAACCTTGAACAGGCATAAGGCACTGCCTCAGGGGTACAGATGTGTATGTGGAGGCCAGGGCATGTCCCTGCTGGTCATGGCTGGCTATTCTACCTGATATCAGCCCTGAACTTTTCAATCCTGCAGCCACTGTGTAAGCATATCTACTGACTGACGACGGGCCGATTCCCTTTAGCAATCTGTAACACAGAAGGCTTGGTTGATGTTCCCACTACAGTGCCTGCAGGACGTGGTGCAAGTGTAGGAGACACCGTGGACTCCTTGTGCGGAATCCGTGCTTGATGTTGGCAGGTAGGCCTGCTTGTTCATGGGAATTAGAGGACAAGAAAACCGGCTGCGGACCTCGCCGTCTTATCGCATTGTCTTCCTCCAGTCTTTCCACCGGAAATGTGTTTCTTTTTGGTTCTGTGGCTGCCGCCTCTTCAGAGTGCGGGACGGTGCCAGCATCATAAAACCCTACCCATGTATCCATGAGTGTCGAGAATGCCACGCAAGCGGCCAATGCCATAGCTTGCAAACTTCTTTGAAGGCCCTAGAACAACCTGCGTTGCACGTTGCAAAGCGTGGATTGTAATGCAACTGCTGCTCTGCTGAAAACTGAACTTACGCTGAAAACGCGCACACGCCCCCTGCGTCAGCCGCTTGCCCATACCGCTGCCTGAAGTTGCGCTTCATCTTATCTGCTACTTGCATCCCAGGTTGCCAGCACCAAAGCTACTTCGGGTTCGTCGCTGAAGGGATCGTATGCCTTCACTGGCAGCATGCGCAGCGGATAGAAGAGGATATATCGAAATCAGACCGTCAATTGTGCCCTAAGCCTCTGCTCCTCTGAAACCGATGGCATCGAACCTCATGATGCTTTCAAATCACACGCCTTTACTCCCTCCTACCTCTCCAAGTTGGCTTGAAGTCTGAACCAAACTTACGCAATTTGGCATGTGGTTTTCATCTTGTCCTTGCACAAGAAACCTACAACAACTACAAGTAGTGTACTTTTGTATACACTCATATGTGTACATAGAAAGAATCCTCCCTAGAAGCTCGGCCAGTACCTGTGAGCATCCGCAGCAGTAGGTTGCAACTGCTGTGGCAAAGCCTCCTCTGGGAGTGCGCTGCGGAGGACTTGTCTTCTTTGTTCCTCCTGATCCTGAAAAGCGACGACGCGGTTGCCAAAAATGGGTATCCACATACCCTGCAAAAACTCGCAATGCGAATGTCTCTATGAGCATATAGACCCATATATATATATATACATATATCTAGATGAGCTAAAGTCTAAACTCCCAGTATCCCCCTTCATGACCCCTATATAGTCCCCTATATAATCCCCTTTTTTGATCCCCCGTTTAAGGAGTTTAGTACATATGCATTTACACATTTCTATGTTCCTGCAGTATGTATTTTTTTTGGAGAAAGCCCACCGCGGTCCTTCCACACGTCATGTAGCTCTAGGGTGGCCAGGAGCCGTCTCCTCCTGGGATGGTGGGTGGAAGGGTTTAGAATTTAGGGTTTAGGATTTAGGGTTTAGGATTTAGGGTTTAGGATTTAGGGTTTAGGTTTTAGGGTTTAGGATTTAGGGTTTAGGGTACTGCATGGGATTGGGAGAATCTTAGGGCTATATTGGGGGTTATACAGGGATAATGTAAAATGAAATGGAAACTATACGGAGTTCTAGAGATTCTATAGTAGAAGGTCTGTGGGGACTAGAGAGATTGTACATGGATTATAACGAGATTCGGCTCTAGAGGAGCTTTAGGGCTATCTGAGGAACATGGTGGTCATGTGGGGACTATTTAGGGGGGTTCTGAAGGGCTCATAGAGGCGTTGGATAGGGTATAGGGTTTACACTGGGATTATAAGGGGGATCATCTAGGGGTTTCTTTAAGGAAAAGGACAATTATCGCAACAATGGAGTTGGGCCCCCGTGTTATGTGGTCCCTAACAAAATAGGGTGCCTGAAACAGACAAAGCCATAACGTTGACAACCTGACATAATATGTGTCAGCCTATCTCTTCACTTTTGCATTCTGCAAAACAGGACTGCACATATGTGCGTCACATAACGTAGTGCTACGAGTATATAAGCTTGGAATCCTGCAGATTCCTGCAGCACTGAAAGGTCTTGCCTTTCCGCAAGTTCCCCAGCTGCCTTCCAAATGCCCAGAAAGCCGAAACATGCAGGACATTGCAGGACATTCCTCAAGACGGAACCGACCACAAGCCATCGACACGCTGTACATACAAAACGCATGCAACACGAGGCTAGGGATTTGGGAGATCTGCACTTTTTAAAGCTGATCCAACACCTTGGCTACGAACGAATACGAATAGAAAGGGCTGCCAAAGAGAAACCGTGAAAGACCCTGGCCCTGGCACACTAAATCCCAGCTGCTGAAGCCGCGGATTCTCCAGATTAGCTTCGAAGTTCCTCAGATGATAGAATCAAGGCCACAAAGTAAGTCACCAGCGCCACAAGCCCCAGAATGCTAATAGGTTGTCACGCAAACACACACGACATGTGAATACACAGTTTGCGGCAAAAGCAACTCCAGCATATCCTCTGTAGGATGGACGAGTCAAAGTCTGCAGGCAGAAATTTTCATATGAGCTATAGTCTAAACTCCTAGTATTACCCTTAATATCCTCTATAGTAGTCCCCTGTATAATCCCCTATATATCCCCCTTTAAGGAGTTTAGACTACAGCTCATATGAGCTATAGTCTAGACTACCAGTATCCCCCTTAATAACCACTCCCTGTATAAAGCCCTGCCAAGGCTCAGTGGAATGGGGAAGCCTTCGCCTTGAAGAACCTGCGAGTGAGACTCGACAGGAGGGCTTGATGTAGGTCTTATTGGGTTTTGTCCAGGAGGGCTTGAAAAGGAGTAACCACCAGGATCAATCCTGACAACACATGTCATTGATTTTAAGCTCCCTCACACCTGCTGGCTTGTGACAGTTCAGGACCTTAAGCTGCTTTCTCCCTCACATTCCAACGCTGCACATCACGATTTTGTACATTACTTGCAGTATTCAACCTAGTGCTGCACAGAAGCTCAAAAGTCCTGATGTTTCCTTTTGCTACTGCAGCGCGATTGCTACTGCTCATTGTCTCTGGAGAGTTCCCAACTGTCCACCTTCTGCTCATCCCCAAACTCCTCCTCACCGTGGAAGGCATCGTATTCCTCCAGCTTCCTGGATTTGGATTCAGGGTGCCCGAGGTTTGCCTTGTTAACTTGCTAGCCAGGACGGTGGCGCAGTGAGTGAAGCTGGCAGCCTTTGGGCAGCCCTCTTGCTATTGAAAGTGGCCCCACGCAAGTAAGTTTGAATCCTCGTCCTTTGACCAATCCAGACTGAGTAGGTCGCAGGAACCATGGATTACATTCCAACTCACAAGTCGTCGGACTGCATATTCGGGAGATCCACAGAATAATAAGAGCTGCCAAAATGACTTAGCACTTATTTGAGCCAAGAGCTACTCCGCTTGCACCTTATATGAAAGGGCTCATGGCCAAGTGTCTTGATCATGGAAGGCTTGTCCAAATGCCCAGGGAACTCCTGGGCAATGTGCCGCTTCAGTGGAGCTTCATCCACGACAACTGCGGGAGTGCACAAGTCCAGTACAACAAGGGTTGTGGCAGTTAACACGGCGAAGCCATACTTGCAAAAGAAAAGCAAAGACCCCCACGACTGCCTAGTTCATTGTTCACTTTGATGTTGACGGCCAGTATACATAAAGTGGCAATGATCAGGATGGAAACTGTTAGGGCAAGGCACAAGCCCTCGAAATTCGTACAGCTCTCGCAGCTGCAGCGTCGAGAAATTCTGGAAGGTCTGCCTCTCAAATTAGTCGTAGACAATGTCTCCCACATGACCGATCTTAGGTTGAAACTTCATAAACTGCAGATAACCTAGCTATCTCAAAAGCAGAAATGTTCTAACAGCTAGCACGGGTTCCAAGCTTATCTGCATCTGGCCACGCGTCTGTGAGAGGACTTGATGCCACGTGGATCCCAAAAAAGAAACGCCTTGGCTAAGAAACCCAACAATAGTAGTACTAGTACTAGTAAATATGACATTAATACTACTACTACTACTACTACTACTACTTAATAATAATAGGACTTATACTCACAATAACAGTAATACTTATAATAGCAATTGTAAGCAATGATGATAGATATGGTTCGCTCAGAGACCACAATGCCCAAGCGCGCTGAAGTTGGCAAAGTGCTATGCATCATCAACGTTTGCCTTTCAAACCTTGATACTCCTTTAATCCCTAAGCCCTACACCCTAGCCCCTGGAACCTAGACCCTAAACCCTAAACCCAGACCCTAAACCCTTAAACCCTAAACACTAGACCCAAAACCCTACAGACCCATGTTCGTCTTTTTCCGCCTTCCAGCCCCTTGGCTCTTGCGGAGCTTTGTGGGCATCCTTGGGAACACTGCAAAAGCGTGGAAAAAGGACTAATAATAAGAATACTAATACCTGGAACCCCAAAGTATGTAGAATAATGGCCTTTTGGACTATATTTAGGGGTTTTGGGCCATTATTTTACCTACCTTGGGGGTTTAGGTAATAATACTTCTACTAATAATGATAATCAATAGCAAATATTTTGAAAGTGGCAGCATTGAGGCAGGTGTTTACGCACAGTAATGTACTGATAATGAGCTTCTGACGCATTCATGCATGGCTGGCGTTCCAGCATCTTGTGCTTAAATTGCACCGAAACTCATGATAAGTCAGCTTACTGGTAGGAAGGAGGGATTGAGGCCCAAGTGTGGCATTTTTTGGGACGTGATTGTCGAACAAGCTGTCGACCAAACCACTGCCGACTGCAATCTTGCAAGAAATGACATATTTGCGGCATGGGCTTGTCTTTCAAATCAGGCCAACGCTGACTGTCAAAAGAGGATTTTCCGACCAAAGCTAGAGGGTCGCCTGACAGCACAATCCGGAGAGCAAACAGCAAACCCAGGGTCCAAAAGTCAAAAAACAGTCCATCTACCTCTCACAAGTGGCCACGGCGCAAGTTTGGGTGGCGGCGGCCACGGTACGAGGGGACAGCACCCACCTGAGCATGGAAGCACCAATCAGCAAATGAACGCTGGAAAGCTGCTGGTCTCCTGCTGCCCAGCCACGTCATCTTTGAGCCTCTTCTTCACCCAGTCCACCTCGTCCTGGAGAACAAGCGGGTGTGTTGTGCAAAAGGATTGTTGCTTCATGCACCTGCTTGGCAACAAGAAGTGCTCTATTCGCGTGATGGGCGTGCATTAGGAAACATTTATAGATAGAGGCGACAAATAGTACTGGAAAGGGCGTTGCGTCAAGGCCGTCCTTCGTGGCTGGAACTAGCTTAGCCTTCGCCGGCTGCCAGGAGAAAGAGATGCTCCTTACTGGAGAGGCAAGCATCACCACTGCAAGACATTTCTCCATTCACAAGCCCGAATCAATAGTCCTCAGGCCACAGACTTCCTTGAACAGAAAAAACAACTGTGACTTGCTTTCCGAGCGTCTCGTGGTTCACCTGCAAAGTTTGCATTTCAGAACCCTTGGTAGTTTCCATTTTCTTTTCCATTACCCAAAAATTACCCCCAATATATAACCTCAAGATACTATAGTAGTTTCCATTTTCTTTTCCATTATCTCAAAACAACCCCCAATATAGAACCTCAATATACTATAGTAGTTTCCATTTTCTTTTCCATTATCCCAATATAACCTCTATACACATCTTGAGGCCCCTTGCTGTAAGTTCAGGCAGCTTTGCTCTCGGTTCTCTTGTTTTCCGTTTGCTCGGGAAATGACACATGGGGTCCTCGCCCGGCCTGCAAGCATCACATCAATGACTGCAAAGACTGGCCTTCTTATCATACCCTGGCAGAGTTTTCGCGAACAGAATGCAAAGCTGTCACTACCGCAGTCACTACATGCTGTCCTAGAATACATCTGCATGCTGCTACTTGGCAACAGGTCTCTGCCAACAACTCTGTGGAAGATGCATTTGTTCTTTTCTACTGCAGGCTTCACGCTCTGCTTGCAAGGAACGGAATAGCAAAAGAAAGAGCTTCAATTCCCGCTCCTCACCCTTTTGTGCGCACTTTCAGTACCGAATTCCTTGCTCAAGCCAGTGGAAGATGTATCCTTGGAAGTGATTTTTCCGACTGCACACTCCCCAACAGACAGCGAGCCAAAACGGCATCTCTCTCTCTCTCTCTCTCTCTTCCTCTCCCAAGCCCCCCCACACACATCCCTCAAACCAGTACCGTGTCTTCCCGGCACCTTCTGCACTGCGAGCCACTCTGGGTCGTAGCACAGTGGTACTGCAAGTCTTGGGAGCCTCAGACAGAATCTTGCTCCACGGTCTCTCTACATATGTGTCTACTTGATAAGCTGTCTTCAGCTTTGGTGACAACGCCACCTGGCATGCTAAATGAAGATTTGCTCCAAAAACGGAGATCGATGCTTCTGATGACCATCATCTTGGAGCTGCCATGTCCGTAGGATGTGGCATGGATTTTTTGACTTCTGCATGTATGGTAGGGTATGCTTTTCAGTAGCTCCCGCAAGACCTGTCATCAGGGAGTAATTGCGTAAGATTTATTCGTGAAATATTTTTGAGGTCTTACAACAACATTGACATGTGGCATTTCAGGGGATTCTTCCCGAGAAATGCAGTGTGCATGCCTCCAGGACTTCCTCACCCTGTGTGGTGGCTTGATGTGGCTTGCATCCCAGAGATCAGAGAGGAGCACTCCAACATTCGCCACGAATTCTTTCGGCAGACTTTGCCAAGAAACTTGTGTCGCTAAACTCTGTGGCGAGATCTGGGTCGCGGCGGGGTTTCTGCGAGTCCCCAGAACCATCACCGCAAGTCGGACTCTACGCAGTTGAGAACAGACTTGGTTCACACTGTCTATGGCGGTGGATTTATCCAACTTCAGGCTTCGCCCCAAATTTGCCGTGCGCAACTGCGGAAACCGACGACCAAAGTTGAGTATACGTGTGTTGATCCGGTTCTCTGTATGTATATACATATATATATATACCTGTATGCTTGCCACCCCCACTGAACCCGCATTGCAATCAAAAACACTGCCCAGTACGTGATTCTATTATATCAAAGGATTTTCGAATCGATTATCATCACTGTCCTGAATCCAGCAGTCCAACCCTTATCCAACAATCCACCAACTCAAGCCAGCAGATACCAGCTAAATAGCTATGGAGTGTTGGAGTAGGGTTGGATTGTTGGACTGTGGATTGTTGGAGCAAGGTTGGGTTGTTGGATTCTGGGATCAGGGTTTCAGTAGAAGGAAGGATACATATGGACCTTTGTTTGTTGTTTCATTGGGAGCTCCACTGCTAGATGAGGAGTATGTTGAACTGGGAGGTCCGGAAGAACCTATAGAAAAGAATCTCAAGGACATCCAATGCCAGTCGGGATTTCCTTGTTTCACATGACTGTACACTAAAATGCATATCAAAATCATATTTCGCAAGCTCCATCAAAGAAACAAAATGCAACCACAAGAAACAAATTAAACCCATGAAGTCCCCAATCCTATTCACTTAGGTTC
>CAJNIZ010005515.1:3378-19302 GCA_905231905.1 Symbiodinium pilosum
AATCGAAAAACTACCCCACCCAAACAGAAACACGATTTGAGCCGGAGGCTTGCTCGGTGGATCAGCCAAGTTCGAGGATGAAGGCACACGAGAAAACCACATCAAGGACGCAACTTCCGCGTCACATAGTTCCATGGCCAGGAGCAAGCTGGGCCAGGCGCCATCGTGCGCAGTTCCCTTGATGAGACAATCAAGGACGGCGTAGTTGTCTTGGAAGAAGATCGCCCTTCTGCCACCCAAGAAACGCCTCCAAGTCTGGCCGATCAGATGCTCTTTGCCCGCTGCGCGCCATTCTTCGACGAGCGCAGCGGGCACTGCTGCGCCAAACACTTCCACAGCTTCCCCAGGATCACCCCTCCAATGGTGGCTTCCCCCAAGCTGTTGCCCGGTTCGAAAGCTCCATCAGTGAACACCAGCACTGGCCTTGGCTTAACATCCACAGAGACTGTTCGTGGAGGCCCAGAACAGACTCGCCTCTGCATGATTCGCAACGCATCAAGCGCTCTGGCATCCAAGTTCAAGGTCCCCGTGCCACCGGACGCAAACTCACGGATATCTGACATGGCAAGCCTGCCTGCCCTGCCAAAAACCTGCAGATCTGCAAACTGCATGCGCCCAAGCATCGAAGGGAGTTCCCTGCAATTGAGCTGCTTAGACTCCAGGATATGTTGCACAGCTTGGCATACTTCCAGCTTACGCGACTCTTTCTTGCCAACGCGGACACTCGTTGGGTCCGACAAGTCCAGCTCCACGCCTAACATCTCTGCCACCTGCGCAAACGGACGCAGCTCGTCCAGCGTCAACACGAAGCCCAAAAGCTCCATCATGACCTTCACGCTTTGCATGGTTGACACTTCCAGCGCGGTGCGCGACAAGGTCGGATAGTCGTCGAAGTAGTTGGACCATGGGATGGGGAGGTCGCATCCAATGGCCCACAAAAGGCGCGCCACGCGGTTGAAATCCCCAACTGATGATTTTGCTCCAAACGGCAGAGCCCTCATGAGGAAACAACGCGGCTGTCTGGTTTCAGGACACACGAGGCTCACGAACGCCTTGCTCACATCACACGGCGACACAGGCAGCTGCTTGTAAGCACTCTTCAGGTCAAACGTGGTCGCTTTGAAGCTTGGTGACATTCGAACCCAGTCCTCGTGAAGTTTCCCCACAAGGCGAGTTCCATCCGGCAAGCGCATCTCGACAGATTGGTGCAGCACGCAGATCAAAGCCGACCACACCACATGATCCATAGCGCCGAGAGAGACAGACTCCACTGAAGTGAAGGCATCATTCAAGCTGTTCTCACGGCAGTCATCAATGCAACGAATTTTCTGTTTCTGTTGCACACCGAAACGCCTGAGAGGAATCCAGTTTTGACACAACCTCCTATCATCTTGTTCAGGGGACAGACGACAGAGGTCCTTCGAGCCAACCCTTCGCGTCAGCTGCCTCCTCGCACGTCATGTCATACACAGCGGCCGCGAGGT
This sequence comes from Symbiodinium pilosum, assembly GCA_905231905.1. Lineage (NCBI taxonomy): Eukaryota > Dinophyceae > Suessiales > Symbiodiniaceae > Symbiodinium > Symbiodinium pilosum. The sequence goes on from CAJNIZ010005515.1 coordinate 4,863, forward strand.
CATCGACTTTCTGAGCACGAATCTTTCCTAGCAGCAGTGGCTTGAGAAACTTTGCCTTTGCCAGCAGCTCTGCTACTGAAATTGAGGCTGGTCTCACTTCAGGCCGAAACACTCCGGTCGCAGTGGCTATCCCAGTCAACTTGAACCCCTGCTCCAGCTCGTCGTGTAGCTTGACATCAGGCCACGCGATCTCCGCCGCAATCTTTCGGAGCAAGAGCAATCTCTTTGATCTGACAATGCGCTCCACCGAGGGGCGCAGTCGTCTCTTCAAGTCCGCTTCTTCCTTCTCCGTCTCTGCTGCCCAGAGTCTCCACTTCTTAAGCTTAGCAAGACGAAGCTTAGCTATTTGAACCGGGCCCACAGTCAAAAGTTCAAACAAACATACAATCAGCCTATCAGGGACGTTAATTAGTTCATCAAAAGGGTGCCAAGGTTGCCGCGCCAGAGTCACGAACTGCTCCATGGAATGGTGGACCCCAAACACGCACAGCACCTTGCCCTCACTCCATCGCCCCCACTTCTCTTCAGCTCTAAGCAACCTGTTGCCGGCAGGGACATTGCGCACACCTGTCCGGAGAAACTTCCCCTTGTCAAGAGGCGGCGCCGCTGGGCACACGCCTGCCTTTAGGCTGCTTGAAAGGAAGAAAAACATGTGGATCAACAGGCGGGCCAGCCAATGTAAGACCCGCCTCCGCAGCTAGCTTCACCAGCGTCTGCGCGTAGGCCTCACAGAATGCCGGAGTGTACTCTGCCTCCGAGGCCGTGGCGAACTCGCCAGTGCACGGATCTATGCCAAATGGCTGGTGTTCGTGGGCGCCATCACACTCACGCCACAACTCAAAGAAAGCAGTGTGGTTGGTGAGCAGAGCGCTCTGCTTGAAGCGCTCACCGCCATACATGCAGTTGTCATAGCACACAAACATGGACTTCTGCACCAACTCACGCATGCACGGCAGGTCCCACAACCAACTGTTCCGTGGGTTTTCCATGGACCACGGCATACTGTGATTCAAACAAAAGGCTGCCCATGTGCTCATAGATGGCGTTGGCAGATGCCACCCGCGTGGCGTCATGCGACACCATGTCAGGCACTTCCATGGAGAACCCAGGCTGCGAAGCGCTGGCGGCCCCGGACTGCCATCTGCAAGCGGCCGGCCACGAGCCTTGGAACAGGTCTTTTGACTTTGACTTTGAAACGCAGACTGGTGAGTAGTCTTAGCGTGACACAGGCATTTCAGAAAGAAATGGCCGATAAGGTATCGGCACCCATGTTTATGGGCCCAGGTACAGTGAAAAGAAAAAAAAAAGAAAAAAAACTACCTACGCAAGAGCAGACCACAAAACAAGTACACTACGTAGCACGCGGTATGTACAGCTAACAGAAGCCGTCCAAGTGGCCAACGTATGTACAGGAGGACAGCTACCCCGCTACCCTACAGCACTCAAACGAAAGCTCTTTGAACCAAGGGGTGATTGACGCAGTATGCAACCATTTCACTCCCCGCGAGCGTGAGTGGCATGACCATCACTCGCACGACGCAGTGTGAAAATGAAAGGATAGCAGTCTGCGAAGCTCACCCGCGTTGAGTTGCTCTACCTGCCTAGTGCAGTATGCCGCTATGACCAAACGATCGCCTTCCCAGGCACAAGTCTGATGACGCACCAGCGGGTTGAACGCGACACCAGGCAACTGCAGCGGCAACACCTCGCCGCGGATGCCATTGGAAACTACAGCACCTTCCGAGTGCTCCAGCCATAGTCCGCCTCCCAAAGGATGAGCACGGCACAAGAAAGTTCAAGCTACCCGCAGCATTCCCCTTATCAACATGCACTGTGTGCTCAACGTTGAGGCGCAGGCTAAAACTGGTAAAAGGAAGATGCGGGCAGCTGCGGACGAACGTTGATAGAAGCAAAGTGCACCAGGGATGTGTGCGCATGGTGGCACGCAGGCCATGTATGCCCCCCCGTGTAATAGAATGAGGCTTGCTGCTTACTGCGCACGGAGGCACCATTGCCTGTGGCTATCGCACGCATTTTGGCTTTGGGCAGGCTCTTCGCAAGGTACATGAGGAGCTCAAAGGTGACAAAACAATCCCGTGTAGCTTCAGCAGCCAGGTACTCACAGCGACATTTTGGCGCCGGTATGTATGGCAGTCTCAGCTCAGACAGCTCCAGGCCTTTGGGCAACCGCACAGGTGACCAGTCCAGTCCCTCAGAAAAAAGTACGCCGGGCGCATCTTCGAAATCCGTACCATCAGAGCCCTCTGGAGTTGCATGAGCTGCAGCTGGGACATCGGCGATGTCTTGCATGGCTAGAGCAGTGCCAGGGAGTGCACCGTCAGAGGAATCACAGAGGTCAATCACAGTTGCACTAGCACCACTCTCACACACGCCCGCCTCGCTCTCCCCGACACAAGTCCGAAGAGGCTGTGAAAATTTGGCACTCATTGTGCAGCCAGAAGGTTGTACCAGTAGCGGGCCGGGACATGTATGCTTCCTAGGAGGCTTCACAACTGGAACAAGAAGTGCAACCCTCCTAAAGGAGACCCACACGCACATCGTTGTGGGGCAGAGCAAGGTATGAAGCATGGGACAACAGGGATATGTGGCAGCTAAGCCAAGTCCGCACACCCTCATGCACGCACAACTCCAAACCTCCAGTAACAAACCTTCAGCCATGCACCAGGCCCGAATGCCGGCCTCACACAGCTACTCAACACTCAGAAAAAAGAGATAGGCTTGCTCAAGCAGTTGCGGATGCAGTTCAATCGCCATGCACTCCGGACTTCTGTTGTCATCTGCCACGTACACATGTGTATGTGATGGCTCCCCCTCACCCAGCAGCGGCACCAGCGTACGATAGTGCCCTGAGTCCGGCTGATTGCCAACGCGAATCACAATGGCCCTAATGCGAAAGGTGCACCACTGAATGTCAACGCGCTCACCACTTCTGAAAACCGGCATCCCGACCCTGCCTGACTCCCACCCAATTGCCGAGGAGTTCTTGACCGCTCGACCTGCACTCTGGGAGAAACGGCCTAACTGCAAAACCACATGATGCGTGCCAGTGACAAGCGCCACGCCCCTCCTGCGCCACTCTGTGACGCATGACTGAAGACTCAGCAGAGGCCGTTGGCTGGGATCAACAATGTCAAAGCAGATCACAAATCCTCCGGAGTCTGAGTAGCGAGCACCGGCATACGTACGCCACTCACTAAGGCCTGGGGCAAGGGGATATCGACTGAGCGGCATCGCGCTGGCGCCCTGGGCTCGGCCAGCCTTCAGTAAGTGAGGACCATTCGGGCTGCCTGCGCACATCAGACTGCGCTCCGGATTGACGCCTCAGTAGCTTGCTGAGCAGCCTTGACAGTGGCGTGGGCTCCAATGGCATCTGCGCATAGAGCATACACAACGCAAGGAGCGTCGAATTTACGTAGCACATGTTGCTGCGGTTAACGAGCACCACGCCTAGAGGTTTTGGAGGAACTTCTGCAGCTGATCGGCTTGGTTGGAGCGTTGCGCTCTCTGCCCCCGCATCCTGGCACCTATCAGCTCCAGCGCTGCAAGATCTGTTAGCATCCCCACGCTGACGTGAAAGGCATCGTCCCTGATGGAGGTCTCTATCAGGAAAGGAATCTGCTCCCCCGTCATGTCCTCCGCCAGAGGCTTCATCGCCTCGAAGCGCTTGATCCCGCCGCCCTTGCTGACTGTGCTCATCAGTTTGTGAAGGACTTGATCTAGCGAAGAAGGATCCAAGGGTTGCCTGTTTGGATCCACGACAACCTTGCTTGCTTCTGGGTCCCACTTCCTGTAGAGCCACTTGTGATCTGCGTTCATCAAGCCGAGCTGCACTGCTTCCTTCATCGCCTCGGGCTTTTGACTGGTCATAGCTAGCCTGGCCTGAAGCTCTCGCAGAAGGCACTGAAAGGTCGTGGTGGCCAGCGTTGCACTGAGCTTGCCTGGCTCCTCCTTCTTGAGCCTTCGCCACTCGGCGGCGATCTGAAAGAGCGTCGGAACTATTGTGCCCTTGTGCGGCGCTGTGCGCACGACCAAGTAGAATCCCACCTCTGTGCTGAGACGATTCAGCTGGTCTCCTTGCCTTAGCACTAGCCTGGATAAGACCTATGGTCTGAAGGAGGTCCTCCTCCTTGCCTCCAGATCTGGGATTCGGGGGCCTGGGCCTTTTCTTGGCCTGCGGTGCAGTCTTGCGCCACTTCTCGTTGTTGGCCCCCGTTGCTACTGCTTGAGTTCCCGGCAGGAGGTGACCGAACAGCCGATCCACTTCCATGAGCTCCTGTCAGGTGCTTCTTCAGAAGATATGCTTGGGTCATGACTGTGCATCCTCCAGCATGTTGTCTGGCATCGACAACTACAGCGCCACAGTGAGCGCACGGGGACACTGCAACTTTAGCTACGCCCTTGACCTCTTGAAGCAAGTCAGCATGGCGCGCGTTCCAGATGGCAGTATGTGCTTTGCGCAAGTGCAATTTAATGCCCGTAGTTTTTGCCACCCACTGCCCGCAGAATCCACAGTGCTGCTTCAGCCGCTCCCTCACCTGTGGGAGCCTGATCAGGGTTTGCCATGTACCCTGATGTTCTTGCACACTAGACCAGGAAATGACTGCCTCACCATTGGCCGTTTGCGGACCCTCTCTCCATGCTGCCTGCGCGTGTGAGCTGGCATGGTTACTGTCTGATTCTGGCTTTGGCTACGCATTGAATTCCTGCTGCGCCTGCACTGGCCCGGAATCAACCTCGCCACCTGCTGCAGTACGCTCGGTCCGAAGTCCGTGACAGCTTTTGCGGTTGATGCGCCTCTTCAGCGCAGACCACCTGGAGAATGCCTGACCGCAGAGTCGGCAATTGGGAAGTCCGCCCTGCGCATGCACAGATTTGTCAAACACATCCTCAAATTTTGCAAAAACTTTGCGCGCGCGACCCTCATGAGATTTCAGCTGGTGAATGTCATGGAACACCTGCCCGCACACCTGACATGCATAGGTAGCTGTCTCTTCAGCAGCAGGAGCTGGAGTTGCAGTGTTGTGTGGGCACTCTGCCTGGCTCGCTGGATCTTGACTCTGGCCCGGATCAAGCGCCTGAAGCAGGCCTCCGACCCACTCACGTATACACTGCCGATTGACACACACACCCCGCTATCTACCTGCGACAGCTGATCCCATCGACGCTGAATGCTCTTCCTCAGGATGTCTCGTGGAGTGTCTACACCAAGCCGCAACAACAGATCCTTGTCTGACTCACGGGTGATGTGCCTGGGGGAGCCGAGGTGCTGCATCGTCTGTGTGTGGACTTTCTTGAGCAGCGCCGGCGTCACGCCGACTGCGTCAAGGCCATAGTGCTGCGCCGACTGCACGCACGTTACCCACAGCGTAAGTCCCCCCCCTGCCTTGCAAGATCCGCTGGAGCCTCTGCTTGTGACCTTGGGCCTGGGCCAGGCGATGTTGCACCGTGAGCGCCTCAAAACGTCCATACGACAGGATGACTCCCAGATACTTAAACTCACTGCTAAGGACCAGCAGGCCTTTGTGAACTTGTTGTATCGAAGGGTCCACTCACCTTTTGCATTCTTGCGCTTCGGCTTGCGCAGCCATCTGTCTGCCTCCAGGCCCCTCACAGCCACCAGAAGTCTTGATTTCGAGGCATTGACCTGAAGTCCGAGGACAGAGCAAAGAGTCTATCGATGTCGTGACACATTTCCTCGCACTGCTTAAAGGATAGGAGATCCCACCTGACATGTGTGTCGTCCGCAAACAGCACCAGGTGGCGTGCAGACCATGCCGCACCAAACTCTGCATCCATGCAACGACATACATAGCATGAGTAGATGACCCAAAGCGCAGGTGCTATCAGGCAGCCTTGCTTAACCCCGCATGAGGCTTCAACACGAAAGTGTCCCTCACCTTCATCGAGGTCCCCGAACTCATACACCGACTGCTCACGCCAGCCCATATGCCGTGATGAGGGGTGGGGGTACAGATGCCCAGAGCAGAGCCTTGTGTAGCTGAGCGCGGGGGACACCATCAAACGCCCTCGAAAAATCTAGCGCAAGTTGGCCACCGCCGGTGCGTGGGAGCTTTGTGTGTCCCTGGTACCGCGATTGCAGCGTGAGCTTCTGCGCACTGACTGCAGCTCGGGCTCCGGCGCAGTGGGCCGATACCACCGCGATGGCGTCAGCGGTGCTCCTGCCTCTTACGTAAGCATATGGAGGGCACCCCTCAACGCACTTGTCAACGAACTCTTGGAGCCTAGCCCTAAGTAGCGTTGCGATGATCTTTGCTGGCACAGGCTGCAGCGCTATGGGTCTGAGATCCCCTGCTTCCCTGTTGGTTTTGCCCGGCTCGGGCAGGAAACACAAGAAGGCCGTTGTGAGGCCTACCTCCACACGCATGTCGCCTTTCTGAAAGAGTCTGTTGGCCAGCCTGGTGAACTCTGGAGTGACCTCTGCCGCACAAACCTTCCACAGAATCGCCTGGGCACGGTTCGGAGCCGCTGCTTTGTGCGCCGGTAGCTTACAAAGCGCCAGCACTTCCTCCTCCCCGAATGTGATGGATTCCTCCATCGTCCATACCTGCTCAGGCAGGGACCTGCAATCAAAAACCGCTGACCAGTACTCATGAATGGCCCGGCCTTCCTCATTGCCAGTCAGAATATGTCCATGCTTGTCATGCAGCTGAACCTTGCTCATGGCTCTGCGTGGCGCAAGCCTCTTGACCGCCCGAAAGAAGTCCCTGGCGTTCCCTCCCAGCAGGGCAGCTTCAGCCTGCTCAAGTTTGTGCTCCCATAGGATGCGCCGCTGACGCGTGCAATGCTTGCGAAGAGCCTTGCGTTGCTTGTCAAGCCTCGCTCGGCTCCGCCAGACCTTGAAAATGTTGGCTAGACAGAGAGAATCTGTCCTCTGCACTGACTGGAGGCACTCCTGATGTAGCCGGCGCGACTCCCACATGTCTGAGAGACGGACCCTGGTTTCAGGCTGCTGCCATGCTTTGGTCTCCCGCTCGAGCCTGGTCGGCACACACCGCTCAGCAACGCCCTGTAGCGCCGCATTGGCAAGAAGACCAGTGCACCCACGCATGACCTGACTTTGCACCTCCGCTCGCACTGTGCGCTGGAGCTCACTGCTGGCCTGAAGTGCTCGGACAACTTGCTCTGTGCTGTGACGGCTGGCTTTGTGCTTAGGCATATATCTAGTCTCGGGATGCGTGTCTTTAATGACTGCGACAACAGGATAGTGCCTCGGGCCGTTCCTCCATGAGCTGAGATGAACCTGTGGCTGTGGGCGTGCACTCCTTGCTACACTACATGCATCCCTTCTACAACCACAAAATCAATCTGAGTCCCAACCTTCTCCCCTGCGAAGGTGGCCAACTGACTGCGCACCTGCCATGTGTTCAGTGCAGTGAGATTGCTGGCAGAGGAGGTCTTCTAGCCTGTAGGCGTCGGCAGGACACACCTTGGATGCAACGACCCTGGGCCAGCTGTGGATCCCACCTGCCTCAGCGGTGTATTCATGTCTCCCGCCAGCACTAGCAAGTGGCGCCTCGGTCCAGCTTTTGCCAGTAGTTGTGCCTCTTGTGGTAGATTTCTGGCGGCTCAGAGGAGCGCGCGCGCTGATACGCACAAAGAAGGGTAATTGGCCTTCGGCGAAGCGGATGCCCCTGCGCAGCTGGAACAAGGACCTTCAGCAATCTCCCCTTCATGATTTCTTCAAACTTGCAGTCTCGAAAGCTACACAGACTGTGGTTGAGAAAAATTGCCACGCCCTGATGCTGGAGAGGCTTGCGTCCTGACTGTACCCACACCCACTGAGGAGTGTCGTAGTGCGCTGATTCCCGCCAGACCTCTTGTAGCATGACAACATGAACCTGCCTAACTGCCTAACCACAGTATCCGAGCGCAGCCACATGAGAAGCTCATCGTAACCCTCCTTAGACATCCCCCCAATGTTGAGCGTTAGAACAGTGAGGCCTTGAGGTTGTGGCAAGCGGCGAGTCGGGGTTTGACCTGAGGCGCTAGTAGGAGGCCAGGCTGGCAGTGTGAGTGTTTGTGCTTGCTGACGCTGCCTCTTCGTAGCGCTGATGCTGCTCCGTGTACTTCTCTCCTGGCATGCCTATCTCAGCGGGAGTGACGGTGCGCCCCCTATACGTGGTTTGCCCTTGCGCAGCAGCCCTGCGCCTAGCTCTTCGAAGGCTTCTTTTCTTTACTTCGTGTCCACTGCCTTGCTTCGTCCACTTGGTGAAGCATGGGAAGCTCACGTTTTGAACTCCCGGTGACCCCGCAGTTGAGCCACCAACCCTCGCATCTATTGTGCTGCCTAGGTATTGACCAAACATGCATGCAAACTGCTCATCAGCTTCAACAAGTTGCGAATCAGAATGACCCGAAGTGAACATGTAATTGCTTAGCCCCTGCTGACCTAGATGAAGGGACTGAGATGCCTGCTCTGCGAGCGTCATCTCGCATGCTTGCGACCCGCTGGCTGCTACGCCGGCATACTCACGACAAAAACTCTCCATCAAAGAATTGCGCCATGGTGTGTGCCACTCAGGACCGATCCATGCGTTATCTTGAAGACAATACAAGCTGCTTGCGTCCCAATCTTGCCATGCCCTGGGGGAAGTAGGATGCCATGCTGCAGCTTGCTCTGGTTGCTCGGTTAACACGGACCAGCCTGCACCAGCCTCGCTCTCTGCATGCAACCGCAAAACTTGTTGAACATGTTCCCCAGCACTGATTCCGGAACTCCACTGCATGCTAAAACTCAAGGCAACACAATCCTGGGACTTGGGACCCAGGACGGCTCAGCTTGTTGGCTGCGCCGGGGTGGTAAACTGCAGCGGTAAAACTCAAGAAAGGTTTGTGGCTTCCTGCTCCGAAGTACTCGCCAACGCAGCACCAGAAAACACTCTATGCTGAAAGGCAAGGAAAACCAACGGATAATGAAGCTGTACCCACCTGACCAGATCTGCAAATTCAGCCTCAGGCAAAACTTCCTGGGAGTGCTCCAGGACTTCAATTGCGGTGGCCGAACCCCAGATTCTTGTCGCCAGGTCAAGAATCTTCCGTGAAGTATCCGTCTGCAGAGGCACAAGATACTCTGTCAGATCCTCGATAGCTTTACACCGGATGTGCGTAGCAGGTAGCAGCGGAATGTTGTCGAGCTCGCTGGACTGTCCGAAACCTGCTCTTCTCGATCCAAGACCAGACAGTACCAGAGAGCTATGGAGAAAATCACTGCACAGTCAAAAATACCGGAACCAAGCAAGCAAAAATTGCAAAGCTCAAGCAAGAAATCAACTGTCGCCAAAAATCTCCAAAACCGCTGCTGAAAAAGAAGTGCACAGACCAACACTGATGCCTGCGACACTCCTATGGCAGTTAGGAGCTACTTACCCGCCACTTTACTACGCAGCAACCTCTACAGAGAGGAAGCCCGTCCCAGCACCCACTGCGGCTGCAGCAGGCCACTGAGGAACTTGCAAGCTACGCCCACCCACTCTGGAAAAACAAGGCTTGAGCCGTAGATGCTTCTTGGAACAGGTCCCGCACGGCGGCGCGAAGTGTATGGCGATCACATGCTCATTCTTACACAAGTTGGCAAAAAGCTCCCACGGAAACTCCTGTCCTTGCTGACGTCTAGGCAGTGCACTCGAAACAAAGGCTTGTGGCGGTTGCTCTTCTGGTCAATTGCCAACACGCGAAAACCACACTGACGCACATGAGCACTGAGCCTGGCACATCCACAGCAAACCTCAATGAAGAGAGGAGCACCCTCTAACACCTGCGCGGCAAAACCGAACTGTGGCTCGGCTTCGCCGAGGTTATGACCAGGCGACACACTGCCTGTTGGGACCGATATCCCTGCACTATCATCCAGGCTTTGGCAGGATGATAGACCGCGCGCAACAGGTGGAGCATGAACACATGTCTCCTGCAGCACATTTGCTGCACACGGTGGGACACACCCACTCATCCCTGACTCATCGTCAGGACCGCAGGCGGTGCAAGCTACCTGCGGCGCAACTGCCGCGTTTGGCTACGGCTTCCCTCCCACCCACCTCGAACCTGCATGTTACGGGGAAGAGGAACATGTGTAGATTTAGCAAGGAGTTCACACAAGGCGCACACACACACTCCGGTTCGCGACCGGTCGCCTCTACTCCCTGCCCGAAATCCATAAAGAACTAGTGATTGCATCTCCTGCAGACAAAAAAAGCACCTCCGCGTTGTTCCGATTTCTCCCGCACGTCCGTCACTCAGCCTAGCGAGCAAAAAAAAGAAAGTACAAACAGAAAATGGGCCTCATGCAGAATCATAAAGAGGGCGTGTTCCATGAGCATGATTGCTTTAAACCCTATGAAGATCAAAAGAAGCCCCTGCTTGGAACTGAAGCTTCGACTTCCCTCCTCTAATTAGGATTCCCTGGTATCTTTCTTGCGCTGAAGCGAGAATTCTATTTCGCTATTAGGGACAAAGGTTTGGTTCTGCAAGGTTCTAACTAGTGAGTTGTATTGTGATTCTGGGTTTACATTCTGACTGTACTGATTGCCAGAGAGTCTTATTGGCTATACTGTGCGTTGCTTTCGCTTCTTGAACTCACTTTAGGCTTTTGGGAACAAAATCAATCGCTGGCTTGCAAATAAAAATGAAGGAATGGAGCTCCTCAAATGAAACTTGATGAAGCTCCTTGCAAGGAAATCACAAGGTTCATCCGCATAAGTCTCGCAATATGGATGCAATCAAGGATTTTATGAGGACCTTTTATTGGGGATTCTATTCCTGATAGGAACGCCCAGTGAGAGCCACTAGCAAAGACCCCAGTAAATGTTCCTGACCATATGATGGTTGGAATAAGCAACAAGGACTCTGTGTTTCCATTGCACCCCCTATCCGGGTTGTCTTTGGTTGTCTTGAGATTGAAAGAGGCAGAATTCGGACACGGATGGTGATTGGATTGCGGAGCGTCTGCTAGTGATCCTGCCTTCATAGGTTACACAGCGATCGGCATGTATGATGTAGAGTCTGATGAGTAACGCTTTAGGAAGTTCGCGGGGATCGCATAAAGTGCTTACATGGACCACACAGGAACTACACGTCGCTAGTGGAGTCACCCAAGATGAAGTGATTGACCGTGTACAAGGAGTTTCCCAGGGACATTTATCGTGAATCCTTCGAAAGAATACTTGCTTTGGGGTGTAGCCGTATACTGTTCTTCCAGGTCCAGATCAAAGGTCTTAGCCTCCTGTCGTCAGGATCCTTCTTGATGAATTTCTTTGAGGTTCCTTCTTGATTGGGGATCCGGATTCCATGTAAAGCTTTCATTCAAGGTTGTATTTCCCAATCCTTACAGGAGGGTCTCATGGGAAGTTTGCTTATGAGTTCCTACTTGTCAAGATAATCAGCGATCCTGATCAGGCGTCTCGCCGATAAGGGTTGCATACAAGGATCTCTTGTTGGACATCGTGTTTTGATCAGGGTTCATACCTCATTGCATAGAAATGCTTTGGAGATATTGTAATACTTACTATGCATGAAACTTATGATGGATCCTTGCAACCAGTTTCATCGAGCTTCACGTTGAGAAATACTTTTCCCGTGTTACGGTGTCTTATGAAGAGTTATTGCGGATCCCAATCAGGAACTCTGGGAATCCTTACTAGGGGTGCTTTCCCTGAAGTGCAAGTTCTGAAAAGTAGTCCTGTTGTGGTCTGAATTAGGACATCCCATTGAGGGGTCGCAAGCATCCTGATTGGGACGCAGAATTTTTTGCAACTACGTGAAAAGGTTTTTGACTAGGCCGGTAGCATATGTGTATGCATGTGTGTGTGCGCATATGTGATTTATAGCTATAACAGTATCCACCTTGGCCTCTGCCAAATCTCCCACTCCATCAGGCGGCATAGATTAGCACACTCCCACCCTGCCTCAGCTTTGCTGCAGGCTGAGTCTCTCCTTCCCTCTTCCTCCTGTCTGCTTACTCTGGTTGCTGCCGGCCTCAAACTTCCTACCCCCCTACTCCTTCCCTGCCTGAGACCTAGGGTTTTCAGCATGCTCTTCCTCGGCTGCAGCCTCCCAACCAATCCTTCTTGGCCCAGCCCCCGCTTCCTATCACACTGTGGCCAGCAGCGCCGTCCTAACATGTCCGAAGCAAGGCACAAGAGGTCTTCATGCATGCCGAAACACTGGGTTCAGCTGCAGCCAGACATTCAGCTTGTTCATCTTTGTCTGCAATCTCTCCATCCAAGCTTGTCATCGAATAGGCGCGTCGAGCTGTCAAAGATCATGCCAGAAGGCATTTCGTAGCTCTGCTGGACTACAGGGGCATTCAGGCAAGCTAAGCTTAGTTCGCAAGCCAAAGAAGGCACGCGAGGACGGCCAACCATGAAAGCATGCACGGCTTCTCTGAGACCTGCGAAAAACACGAACCGACACCTGGCAGTCTCTCATCTCGCCTGCCCTCTTCACGACACCAGCCTGGGTGTGTCTAGGAGATTGAGACAATCTTGTGTCATTGGGAAAGCTCCAACGAGAAGCTGCCTGGGGCCTGTTCTGGTAAGACGCGCCAGATTGCGCCAGCATGCTAGAGCACCTTCGTGACAAATTTCCCTAGTTGTTGCAACTCAGCAACAACTCACAATTGCGGAGACCACAGCACGACCCAGTCAAGCAAGGTATTTAGCGCGCTGCGCATTGCAATGTCGCGGCTTGTTTGAAGACACACACGGCGAAAGCATGTCGACTTCCGTGAAATCCACAGTAGAACAACAAATTCTTGCACGAATCTCAAAACCAAACTGATCCCATGGTGCGAAAGCAACCCTCGAATCGGCCGGCCTTGTCCTCCTTCCAACACCAGCGGAGAAAAAATCCAGTCTGGCGTCTGCCATTTCCTGCCTAGCAGCTCTAAGAATGCTTGCGCAATGTGGAAAGGCCTTCAACCAGCTGTCAACACAATCGCAACCAGCCAAGCACTTGACCTAATTTTCCGAGTGGTAGCCTACGCCGTGCTGCAGCCAGAGGCCCTGCGAGGCCATCATCCCATGTGAGATGCATTCCACTGTTTGTCCTGGTGCCTGACCGTGTTGACTTGGGTGGCGTTTGCCTGAACAGGACACCCGGAATTTGAGCCTCATATTCCTTTAGCAAGATGAGTTGACGTACATTGAACATGCTGGACGCGTGATGATCTCCCCTCTGTACGCTGATATTTTCTTCCTTCCCCTCCCAATCACACCACCTACAAGTAGCTCATTCTCTGAGGCCCACCAATGAATCGATTCATGCGCATTGCGATCGCACCGCCTCATCTATGAGAGACATCCCGCAACCTGCAAGGCAAAGAATTACCTTGCAGAAATTGCTGGACACAAATGCATGTGTGTTGCCTCATCTGTGGGCCATGCAGGGTAACATCCAGTGCTCTGGGAGCGCACCTCCCAAGGTGATTGCGTCAGATGCAAACATGCCAAGTACGCAACATTACGCATCTGTCATCGAAACTGGGTGGCACGTGGCCTGGAGCTTGATGCATCCGCGCCTTGCGGATTAGGGCAGTCCCCTGCGCTCGGGAAATGCAAACAGGAAGCACAGCAATGCACAGATTGCACAACACACGTTATGCACAGACGTCTTGTTCGTTCTGCATTGATGCACATCTATCCCTCTTTCTAGCCAGCCATTTTGGCGAATGTGGCGACTCCAATGGTAAACAGTGATCGCACTGCTGTGGATGGTCCGTTGAAATACCTGGCTAAGCCATCCAAGCGTCACTACTCCAATAGGACGAATGTGTTTGTTGTGTCCGTCCCCGAGATGACCGCGCATTCAGGTAACTCGTGCTAGCCGTCCGGTCAGTGCCATGGCTAGGCATAACTGTATTCGTACTCATACTCACTGTAGTAGCTGTACTCTGCATCATCTCGCGCTCTGCAAGGAACCGTCTTTGCCTTTTTAGCTCGCCGCTGTACATCCACACGTGTAGCTGCAGGAGCGGGTCGCCTGCCTGTTTTGGGGCTATCCAGTGGTCGCGGACGGGGTTTGGCCTTGGGTCTGAGCTTCGTCACAGCAGCCGGGAGAGAAATTGTCGACTGCGATGGCTGCGACAATGAGCGCGGCTTCTGTCTTGCCTGTCTTCGGCTGGGCTCACTAGGCTTTGGACGAGAGCTAGAGCAGCTTGAAACTTGGCGCCTACTCTCGCAACTTCGACTTCGACACGAGAGGCTTCGCAATCGGGCCCTGCGGGCCCTCTGAGGTTGGCGTCTTGGTGGCGCATTTCGCCTCCTCCGCACGCTCCGGCTTCGGGAGTCCTGTGACTCGCTCCTGTTCCGGCGGGGAGGTGGAGGGGCCCGGGCCCTCCTTCGCGAATCTCTCCTTCCGCGACGCTGACCCCAACTCTCCTGGTGGCCTCGTCCTCTCCCTTTGGGAG
>CAJNIZ010005517.1:2438-16213 GCA_905231905.1 Symbiodinium pilosum
TTAGGGTTTGGGCTTTAGGGCTTAACGGTTCAAAGTTTTCGGTGTTCGGGGTTGGAATGTTGGGAGCTTATGGGTCTACAGCCTTTTGGACCAAGACTTTGGCGGGGATGAGGGTTTCAGGTGGGAATGCGCAGCGGCATAAAGGTGGGTAGATCACAAAACAGGAGAGCAATCAACATCATACGACACTGAGAAAATCCATAAGCCAGAAAAACCATATACAAAACCAAAACCCTATATAAATCCCAAACCCTATGTAAACCCTAAACGCTAAGCCCCCTGCCCTACAAGCCATGGGCTTTCAGAGTCTCTCCTCTGTCAGCAGGCCTCAGGTTTGTAGAGCTTGCTTAGGATCAACGTGGAAAACCATGGGTAGTGATAAGCAGGACCCTCAGCCCTAAATCCTAAGCTTTGATTTCTTGACCGTCGTTGCAAGACAAATTCACTTTCCAGAAACTTTCGCAGAACAATTCCCCACGCATATTTCTCATAACTAGTTCCTCCAGCAGCCCCGAAACTCTACATTTAGAATCGGAAGGCCACTGACTTCGCAAAACCCTTCCCTGCGTGCTTGAACCCAACGCATCCGCACCTGCACACCAAAGCCTCAAGCCCAAAATCTTTGCTGGGTTGCTGTTAAGGAACTTAATTCAAGTTACTAGATAAGGGAAAACATATGAGATACTATATTTTCTCATTATGGTAACTTAATTCAAGTTCCCTGGCAGCAGCCCAGTTTAAGCCTAGACCTGCGCATGCCCAGGGCAAGTTCGGACGCTGGGAAGGCCCCAGGTCTGATTCCAGCCCACATGTTCAGGCCCAAGGGTTTACGTTGGTTTTGGGTTTTGGGCTAGAACAAACCTTATTGGTCTTTCCATCCGAACTAGAGTACACAAAAATCTACTGCGAGCTCTTGGGGCTCACAATCCCCTTAAAAGGCCTGAAGACAGAATATGAGGGGCTCAGACCTCTAGCCTTAGATTCTAGGCTTAGAACCCGAAGAATCTAGCATGGATAAGCAAAGGTAACCGCACATGAACTTTCAACAGTTCGCAAGGGGTTTTTTCGGCTCTCCAGTCCCCCAAAGCAAGGATGCTATGACTCTATAGGGTCCTTTTTACAGGACTTGGGTTACCAAGATCCCAAACCGTAGACGCTTCTAAAACGTATCCCAAATTGTCTGTTAAGGAACTTAATCTAAGTTACTATATTCCGGAAACCCGATTATTTACATTAATATATACCCAGTATGGTAACTGAATTTAAGTTCCTTAACAGCAACCCAGTTTGCCTGCTGTCGTAGATGGGCAAGATTGGAGGAAGCTTCATCTTCTGCACGACCTTCCCCGGTTTAGGGTTTAGGGTTTAGGGGGGGACTTCAGGCTCAGGGATCTAAAGATCAGATCCCTGGAATGGTATGGAAACTTACGGTGTAGTTTCCATGAAGGGAGGGACCCAAACCCCAAAATACTAAACCCCCTGATTTGGGGAATCTCCCCTACAGGCAGGGGTTACAGATGTTTAAAATGGCCTTCGCGTAGCCCTACCTATTCCGGCAGAGCGCTGCGCGGGTCTCTGAGGCATTACCTGTAACCCGAGTTTCCAGACATGGATAGCCCCAAGAGGGGCCGCAAAGTTTGGGACCCCCCCAGATAAACTCTAAGAATGTTCAAGGCCTACTCACATCTACTAAGCATGTCTTTCAGAAATCTCCGCCCGAATTCTTCAGACCCCACTAAACCCTAACTCACCTCCCACATGGAAGTTGGTTTGAAGCTACCTCTGCGTGGCTCGCTGCGATGCACCAGGCGCAGGAACGTAGCAGCCCCCAAGCTCGGACTGAAATGGAGGACCGTATTGGGCCTGGAGACTCCACAGAAGCTATAGTCTAAACTCCTAGTATCCAAACTCAAAAACGCTCTATAATACTCCCGTGCGTAAGCCCCTTCAAGGAGTTTAGACTGTAGCTCATGTTGGGTCTGGAGGCTCCACGGATAGGAGTGTCTGTGGCAGCGCAAATTTGAAAGAGAACAGTGAAACCCGCTTGGGGTTTAGGGTTTAAAGAAGTCTCGGAGCCGCAGAACCTCTAGCTTTCCACCCAAACACTCTATCTGTAAGCCCCAATTACCTACAGCTTGGCTGTAGTACCCCTCAGTTAGCAGGTATGACCCATAAAGCTGTACGTAATGGGGGTTACGGGTAGTTTTCTGCCTATGCACTTTACGCCCAGAACCCCAAACCCTAAACCCTGAATCCTGAACTACTAACCCTTGCAGCAACAACCTTGCCTACTGGTGGTCAGTAGGGAAGGGAGGCATTGATCCCCGTAGTAGTCCCTGTCAAAGCCCTTACAATAATCCTCATATGCAGCTATATCTTTCCTAAAAAATTCCTGACGACAAACCAACAAACTGAGCCTCCCAAAAAGTGACATGGAAGTTGAAAATGGGCCCCAGAAGACTAGTGTGCCCTTGTAAAGGGCCCTGCATGGGGTTCCTTACTTTGGGGCATGGCAAACCCTATACGCCCTCAATCCCTAAACACGAAGCCCTAGACCCTGACCTAAACTCAAATCCCTAAACCCCTAAATCCTAAACCCGAAGCCCTAAACGCTAAGCCCTAAACCCTAAACCCCTAACCCTAAACCCAAAAGACCTCAACCCCTGGACCCTAAACCCTGAATCGCAAACCCCTGAACCCCAAACCCTGAATCCTCAACCCTCAACCTCTTAAAACCCTGAAACCTAAACTCTGCACCCTCAAACTTCTGATGCCTCCAGAGGCAAGGCGTAGACGCAGTGGATCGGAGCGAGGTCTGCGCGCCTTGCGTAATTTAGGGCTTTGGATTTGGGATTTAAGATTTGTTGGGTCTTAGGGCTTAGGGTTTAGTAGTGTTTAGGGCTTAGGGTTTAGGGCTTTGGACTTAGGATTTAAGGTTTAGTAGGGTTAAGGGCATAAGGCTTAGGGTTGAAGGCTTAGGGTTTAGGGTTTAGGGCTTGGATGTAGGGTTTAGGTTGGGTGCTGCCCCCATCCTGCAGCAATCTATAGGCGCTTCATGCTATAGTGTCCTATAACTGAAGGTCTTTTGGGTCTAAGAAATCCCCTAATAAAGCAAGGAATATGCCCGTCATGATACTAAGAAACTTGATATTATCTAGAAGTTAGGAGGACCCCCCACCCTGTAATAGTGGTATAATAGGAATATAGGAGGACCTTAATGTAGTCCTTATTATCCCTTATAGCCACTATTACAGGGTGGGGGGTGCACCTAATCTAGAAGGTATTGGGCTCCCTGGGGATGACTTACTGGTGGTTTTGGGTTTGGGTTTAGGGCTTAGGGTTTTCCAGGAAATTGAGGAACAGATCCCAAAGGACATCTCTCTAATGCAGAATCCCCTAAATAGCTGCAAAAAGTAGCTTCCTTCCTTGACTCCCTACTAATCACAAATAGGAGGATTTCACCAGGGGGCTTTTTCAAGGTCCTTCCAGAAGTCTTCCGCACAAATATACGAATGAAGGGGTTGTAAAACGCCGGATACCAAGACTGAAAAGGCCCAGGAGACCAGAAATGAAATTCCAGGAACCTCCCCCATGCAACGTTGGGATAATGGAAACGAAAATGGAAACTACAAGCATAATGGGATTATGTAGGGTTTATGGTTTAGGGTTGGGGTAATATTTTGATAATGGCAAAATGGAGAATCAAATGGAAAAGAACTTGGAAAATGAAATGGACACCAGGGAATATATTACCGCGTGGGCCGCAGGGCCAAAAAATGCATGGGGGCGTATCACAGCTCTGCTAAAGTTTCAAGCAAAACGTTGAGCAAACGTTTACGGGTTCATTAGGGTTGACCGAGGAATCCTTAATGGGGGGCCCTGTGTAAGGGGGACCCACAACAAGAACTCTCTAAGTTGGACCCATAAGATATGACCTGGTTGGTGGAATTTTCCCTACCTAGCATAGAACCCGAACCCCCCCGACAGCCTCCAGTTCCTGAAGTGAAATGAAATTAAACCTCCACCGTTCCCCCGCCACAAACAAAAAAAAACACCTTCACCGCTCCCAGCCCCCCAAAACCATACTTCACAGCAAGATGTCTCGCGCCCCTTTTGCGGCAGAAGGCTCTCGAGTCTCTGGCAGTGTCTTCGCGGGTTGAAAGAGACTCCAGCTCGTTGGCTGGATCCTGAGAGATCTTGAAAGCCCCGAAACATGGCCCGAGCTCGCTCCAACGCCTACGGAGTTGTAGAAGAAGCCTTTCAGGAGGATCATCAAGAAACCGACTGAAATGCCCATGCCCACAAGGAGGATCATAAAGAGCTCCGCAGTGGGTCCAAACCAACTCTTCTCCGAAGTACCCGAAGTGGTAGGTCACCACCCCGTTGTAAAGCCGGACGTGACGTAGGGAGCCGCCAGGATGTAGGCCAAGTCACGACAGAGGCCGGGCGGGTAGGGCTGGGCCAGAAGCGTGAGAGGCTGCCCATTCGGAGCGGAGCCTGTGAGCTGCAGGTGGGTCGTGCCTGAGCGACTGCAAACCCCTTTCAGGCCAGTGCAACGTCTTTTCTGAAGGCATTCTGTGTCCTGCAAGTCAAGATTGCCAAACATCAGCCGCGTGGGTTTCTTCCAACGGGTGTTATACTGACAGAAATCAACGACACAAAGTTGCACATGTGAAGCTTGGGAAAGACGCTGCAATTCAGGAAGATACCAGATCTTGCTGGAGTGTGGATTTTCGAGACACCAGGGGAGGCCTTGGGAATCTAGAGCTTGAATGATAGAAATGGCTGATCTGGCGCAAGCATTGCCAATCGCAACTTTTTCCTTGTCGATTGCCGATAGGAATCTGAGAGGCAAACCCCATGGAAAACGCCTTGAGCGTATCACAGCTGTGCGGTCTCGAGCAACTGAAAAGGAGCTACAAGGCGGCGCCAGCATAGCCCCCAGGATTTCTCCTCTGGAGATGCCCCGGCGTATTTGCTGAACAACCGTCTTCTTTGTCAGATCGAAAGACGGTCCATGGATGATGTCAAACTCATAACAGCGAAATCCAAGCTTTCGAAACCCCCGACTGACACCGCCCTTGCCAGAGAACAGGTCCAAAAAGTAGGAGCCATGGTGCTTGGTCAAGGAGGCGCCAACGGAGCGCGCCTTCCAAGGATGACATCCCCGAGATGTTCTTCGCACCATTGGCAATGATGTCGAAGTTTGAGGGGTAGCTCGAGGAAGGCGGCTCCGAGGCGGGCTGACTTCTCGTACCGCATCATTGAGCGGGCACTTTTCCAGCCCCCTCGCTTTTGGACTTCCAGCGCTGTGCGCCAGTTGTTGGCTCTGTCGATGCTGGGACCGGAGTGACGCATCTGGTACGGCGAAAGGTCCAGGCTGAGGGCTTTGCACGCCTTGTGGAACTCCGTGACGAAGTCGCCGTAGTCGAAATCCCAAAGAGGCGTGCTGGCGTGCTGCTTCCTTAGCAGCTCGAACACTGTTTGGCACCAAGGCTTCAGGTACGAAGAGTCCAAAGCCACGGACAGGTCGTACTCGCCGGTTTTTCCAGGCCGCTCCAGGTGTTCCGGGGACAGAAGAAGAGTCCACTCTGCAGTAGCCAGCCGTACCGGGGGCACCAGCGAGTACGTGGTACTTCTCAGCAACTCGGCTGGTCTGGCGTAGGAGCTCAGAGCCACCATGACGTAAACCGCCATTCTTGTGTGGTTCTGCCTTCGTAGCTCGCACGCAACGGCTGTCCAAACGCTGAGAGGCCACGGCCTTCTGCTTCGGGCAGGGGTGAGGCGCCTCCAGCCTTTCAAAGCCCGCCAAGCGCGGGGCAACTTCCGGGATCCCAACCTCCCAAATCTGGGCCTTTGGTGCATGAACGCTGCAAGAAGCTTCTCTCCTTTGTGCGCCTGCTCTCCCGACCAGAAGCACTTGTTCATGTATAGGACAATCCCGCCATCGATGTCTTCGTCTTTCTCGAAGGCTAGGCCCTGACGTTTTACGTACTCCAAAAGCTGGTCCACCTCTTTCTGGTAGTACTTTTGGACTTGCTTTGTCACCACCTGGTCCTCGAGGAACGTGGTCCTTTTGGCTTCGGCCGCAAACGCTTTGTCTAGGTACTTCTTGAGTCTCCGCTTTTGTCGGGTTGCCAACGTCCGTTCTCGCTCCCGACCCCTTGTAGCAACCGGACTCCCTGGATCCGTGGTGCTTGAGGAGGCTGTTCTGTTTTCGGGCTCCGCGAGTTGGCTTCCGCTCTTTGACTCTGACCTGGAGTGTTTGGTCTCCAAGGTGTTTTGCGGCCACTTTCTGCGTGACCAACGAGTGAGCCAACTCCCCTGCTTTCAGAGTCCGCGAAGCTGATGTTGTGTGGCTGGCGGAGTTGGACTCCAAGTTTCTCACTCTGCTTGCTGTCGTCGGCTTTGATGTAGCTGGTGGGGAAAGTGTTCGGGTCCGCTTTGATCCCTTGTGTTCTTGAAGGTTTGTCGGCCGCATTCAGTTCCGATGGCACCCAGCGAATGGCACAGGCAACATTCCGAGCAAGTGACCACGCACTGAACTTCCGTATGATGTTGAGCACCCTGCGATTCTTCGACCGGCACCTACTGAAGGCTAAACAAACCGCCATGTTGTCAACCAATAGCAACTGCCGTGTGTCATGACCAAATCTGCCCCGTGCAATCCTAGAGAAAGCTTTGAGCAGAGCGAGGCTCTCCAATTCATATATATTCTCACGATGTTTCCACTTGCCCATTAACTTCACGGACCAATTGTCCTCCTTCAACAGCTCATGAGGGACTTCCCGGAATCCATGATCGATGTCAAAGCCGGCCTCATATGCATCCCGCTGATCCACACTGCCATCTGGCGATAACCGTGCTTGTTCCAAGGCGGATTCCCGTGCTGAGTGCCGAGCCGTCCGCCGGAATCGTTCTCGCTCTTGAAGCCTTCCAACGCTCTGCACAATGTTGATGGGCCACTTGGACGCGCACACTCCGTATCCTTCCAAACTAGCATCTGAGGCGGACACCAACTTGTTCCATCCACGATTCCAATCCGCCTGGCAGAAAATGATGCCCCCTAGAGCCGCAGTAAGTTCATCTCGTACGCTAGGCCATAGGACCGCCTTCGCATCATAGTGCCGCTTGATGAACTTATAGACTCGGTCAAAGATGGACAACATTGGCCTAGCCATAAGGAAGGAGTACGTCAGGTGTCCAATGATGTTCTCAAGTAGCCTCCCACTACACTTGCCTCGTTGAAGTAAGCCGCGTAAAGCTTGTCTGACCTTGTGCGCCCGGCTTGGCTTCAAAGTAGTGACATGCTTTACCCCATCAACACGGCATCCCAACGTGTCCACAGCCTCATGCTTCACCTCGCCCGGGTGCAAGTCCAGGCGGTGATCATAGAAGACCTTCGTAACCTGGCTCAAGGAGTGATTGAGGGCGCAAGCATCTGTGGACAAGATCCCGAGGTTGTCTACGTACACAAAGTGGTGACTCGGTTGTGCCTCGCTGTGCCCGCTCTTGATGACCACAGGCTCAGACCGATCTGAGAACAACCTCGAGCAAGCTAAGGTGGGGATTCGGCTCATCAGATGCTGGTTCACTTTCTGAGCGTAGTAAAGAGACCAACTGAAACCCATGCACAAAGGAGCCGGCATGGGGAATATCAAGTCGTCGTCCCGAAGCCGATGGTCACCGAGAAGCGTTCCACCTAACCCCAGCCAATGAGCCGGCACCGGATCCAGGCAAAAATACTCCCGTAACCACTTAGGCTGAACCATGCGGTGAAAGCAGTCCTTGACATCCGAAAGCCCCACTGACAAAACAGGAGTGTCAATGCCCGCCTCCATGTCCGGATTCGCAATGTGGTGTTCGAGCTCGAACCTGGCAAAGGCTTCCGAGGTGGCTAAAGAAATTCCGGGAGGGTCCCGAAACCTTGCATTTCCTCTCCGGGCGTCGATGATGAGTCGGATCCTCACCCCATCGGATTTTTTCACAAAAAACATGCCAGCACGTTCTTTGGGCTCCAAGGTCACATCCAAATACCCTATTTTGTAAAGGTGCCTGATAAAGTCCTTGTAGGCACGGGGGCTATTGCGAAGTGTGGCATCCCAATAAGGCACAACATCACAATGACAATCTCCGTCCTCTTTCAGCATGCGCTCAGGGGCCTCCAGGTAGCGAAGGGCGTCCTCAGGCAGAAGCTCCGCAAGAGCAGGTGGGCCCAGGATCTGTCTGTCCAACCCCAGCCCCTTCGTCAAGAGGAAGGTTTACCTGCCTACGTGGCTGTTTCATCTTAAGGCGCCTAGGCAAAAAGGACCCGCCAAAGAGCTCATCAAAGCCCCTCACGGTGTCCCCAACAACCACCTGATCGGGCAACCATTCCGGATCAAAGTCGTCCTCCTGCCTGGCAGTCTCATAACCCCGTCTAGTGAGCAGCTTTAGTTCTTCCTCTCCGATGGGACTCGCGAACTTGTAGCTGGGTCCACCCACTCTACTCCAATATCTAAAATGGGTTCCTTTGATCTTGCACCGGCTGGGTCCGTCCTCCACGCCCCGAAGGTCCTCAACGTAAAGGTCGGCATCAGGTGTGTAGATCGCCCAGACGCCCTCCTTCACACGCCATAGTGCCCTTCTTTCGTGCCAACAGTCATCGTCCTGATACCAGTGCGCCAAAGTATCCCCAACCCGGATGTTCAAGTACGCCATGGCCCTTCCTTCGCGGGCTGGTGGGAGCTGACCTAGGTCCCCGTCGGAACCCAAAAAGTCCCGCCAAGAAAGTGATGCCTGCACCTGCCACCCCAGCGCCCCAGAGTTGCCACGTCTGAATCTCAGGGGTCCACACAGGACAGGAACAATGGCACTCACAAACCAATTCTGATGCTCCTCTTGTCACTGCAGGGTCTCTATGAAGCCCCACTTGTGCCAGCTGAAAGCAAAGGGTGGCCAGAAAGGCCTCTAGCTTCATGGCGGACCTACCTATCCTTTAAGACTTGAGCGTGGATGAAGCGACCAAGGAGCTTTCAACTTTTGCTTCCAGTATTCATGTGCACGCGCTCCCAAACAAAACACCCTGTTATGTGCTGTACTGTACCCCTTGCAGACCTGTTCATAATCCTGCAGAACAATTTCATAAGCATGTGTACCCTCGCCCCGATGAAACATGAAGTCCCAAAACGGTCTAGAAATCTACAGTCTGTGTACTAGAGGGCTTTAGGGGGGAGGGTGAACAGAAAATCCTAAACCCTAAACCCGAACTCTGTCGGTACATATCTTTGGGGCTGTCGAGGCCACGCCTGTTCTGAAACAACAACCATTTCTAAGCCTGTGTAAACACTGTCTCCAGGGTGCCTCATCAGAGACAGTCCGGCAAGCCCAAAGAAGGTGTGGAATACATCGGGCCTAAAGCGCTTAAGCGTGAAGATGGTTCATTGTTTAAGTAGGGCAAAGGGTCCATGCAAGGTTTAGGGTTTCAATCTTATGCGGGGTGAAGGATTTGTGCAGGATTCAGGGTTTAGGGTAGACGCTTGGCGCAGTTTATGTTCACGGTCGCTTGTGCTTGGTAGGTGCTGGGATGATTACACGGGATTTTGTAGGAATTGCTTTAGGTATTCACTTCTTCATTCCTTACCTCGAATAACTGCTAAACCCAATTAGAATCCCAAGGAATGGAAACGAAACAATCAGTACGTGGAGATTGAAGGGACAGAGGTAAGGCTTTCCTTACCCAAAACAAGGTTGCAGCCAGTCCTAACTGTAGTTGTACTGTTTATGGCCCCAGGTTTGTAACTACCCGTGAACCTCGAAGTAGGCTTGACTTCATGCCAAAGTCAGGGGTTCTCAACATTCTGGCCGCTTGGCGGTCCGTATAGCAGGACTAAGTTAGGAAACAATGCTGCAGGCAAAGCCCAACACTGAGAGCTTCGGAATAGACACAACTGAGTTCTTCGGCCTCAATTTCTCAAAGTAAGGGTCCTCCCTGCATGTCCCCAGGCTGTAGAATGAACCATCTTCCTCATGGCTAAACCTTGGGTCCTGCCCCCAACCATGAACAGTCTATAATACTATTGGGTTTAGGGTTTAGGGGCTATAATAGGGGGCACATAAAGGGCTCCGTATAAGTATATCATAAATATTATCCACCTGTTAATCCGTAGGGGCAGTACTCAAGCTAAACCCACAAAGCAGGACGTATGTGGTTCAGAGTAGAGAAGATTGTTTCGAGATTTGTACATGTACGACATTGGCAGGTCTAGGTAAATGATTAGAGCAGCGTATATGACATATGAAACTGTACCCACTTCCATTAATAGGGATTTTTTTTAATCATTCAGGCTGTGGGAACCCCCCACCTTGGATGCTGAACCATACTACTACAAGTACCTTGCTGTATCCCTGGCTGTCCAGAACTTGTACACACGAAAAG
This sequence comes from Symbiodinium pilosum, assembly GCA_905231905.1. Classification (NCBI taxonomy): domain Eukaryota; class Dinophyceae; order Suessiales; family Symbiodiniaceae; genus Symbiodinium; species Symbiodinium pilosum. The sequence goes on from CAJNIZ010005517.1 coordinate 12,856, forward strand.
ATGTACTGACACATTTGGGGATACTAAAACTGCAATGGCATGCTTCATTGGGGTATAGTATGATGACGATGTGGATTCCAGCAATGACTCACTATTGTTGGGGCCTAAAGTACTTGCCAATGTCAATTTGAGATCTATTTGAGGTACACCCTAAGCCCTTAACCATGGAAAGAACCTTGCGACCATGAGCTTGGGAATTATCAGTATACAGCCGTATATAACCCCAGGTTCCACTTATGTAGGGTCTAGGTTGTAGGGATTAGGGTTTAGGGATGTTCATATTCATTTGATTCTCTGGTACCCCTAGATGCTAACCCTCAAGCTTGTCTCCGCCAAAACTCTTCCAAAGGGACCAAGACTACTGGGAGTTTCTTAGGTTCTTCACTAAAATGGGTTGCTGTTAAGGAACTTACATTACGTTACCATAATGGGTATATAAAGTAAATAATAGGGCTTCCCCAATATAGTAACTTAATTTAAGTTCCTTAAAACCCTATCTTACCCCAGTTTCCATTTAATTTTCCCTTTTCTTTTCCATTTGATTCTCCATTATAGGGGGATAATATAGCCCCTAAACCCTATACCCTAAACCCTATACCCTAAACCCTAAACCCTAAACCCTATACCCTAAACCCTATACCCTAAACCCTATATTCCTTAACAGCAACCCAGTAAATGCTCCCCACTTAGTTAGCGGCACGTCGCCAGGGCGATCGGCGATACCGCCATCCTGGCAACCCGGCTACATCGGCGGTTTAGGGTTTAGGGTTTAAACATCCTAGTGCCCCAGTATTGGAGAATTGGGCGGAAAAGAAAAATGGAACATGAACTGGAAACTGACGTTATGTAGGGATTTACGGGGTTTAGGGTTACTTGGAGGGCCAGCTGTGGTTTTTTATGGCTTTATAGAAGTTATGAATTTACTTCCTAAGTGCCCCTGAACCTTCAAAAAGGAAAGAACCGACCAAGGATAATCTCAGGATCCCTACTTTTGGGAATCCCCATTTTCGTGGCCAACTTGAGGTGGCAAGCTTCCAATCAGGCACGTTGCATGAGCCCTATATGAGCTGTAGGAGCTGTAGTCTAAACTCCTTAAAGGGTGTTATGTTGGGGATTATATAGCCCCCGCTATTCAGGGTTTAGGGGTTAGCGAGTTATCTAAAAATCTTCAATGCAGGGGCTTCGGGATCAGGGTTAGTACTACGGGGGCATCAGGGCATGGGGGTGTCTGATATCATTGTCGCGGGCTTACATCCGCACCCGAGACCCTAAAGCACAAGCCCTGGACACCAGCATTAGGGTTCCTCAGCCCTAGGCCATCAGCTTGGGAAGGTTTGGCAAGTGACAGGCTCTGCCCAATACACGCAACAGCAAGAATAGTGGGTCGCCATACACGGACTCCTAACCCCTTTTGTGCTCAGAGTTTTCTCGAAAAAAAAATCGAGGTATGCGGTATGCATTTGCCCCACAGCAAGCGCTGTAAACAGCAGAAGAGCCAAGTAGAGCAGGGGCTGTAGACAAGATAGGGGCAATGCCACACAGCAAGCGCTGTAAACAACATAAGACCGAAGCCAAGCAAGCGCTGTAAATAGGACAGGGGCACGGCCACACAGCAAGCGCTGTAAACAGCAGAACGGCCAAACCAAGCAAGCGCTGTACAGCATTAAACAGCATAAGCGCCAAGCCAAGCAAGCGCTGTAAACAGATTAGGATAAGGAGCAATGCCACACAGCAAGCGCTGTAAACAGGATAGGGCGGATAGGGGCAATGCCACACAGCAAGCGCTGCCAAGCAAGCGCTGTAAACAAAATAGGGGCAATGCCACACAGCAAGCGGTGTAAACAGGATAGGGCGGATAGGGGCAATGCCACACAGCAAGCGCTCTAAACAGCATAAAAAACAAGTCCAAGCAAGCGCTGTAAATAAAACAGGGGCAATGCCACACAGCAAGCGCTGTAAACAGCATAAAACCCAAACCAAGCAAGCGCCGTAAACAGGATAGGGGCAATGCCACACAGCAAGCGCTGTAAACAGCATAAGAGCCATGCCAAGCAAGCGCTGTAAACAGGATAGGGGCAGTGCCACACAGCAAGCGCTGTAAACACCATAAGAGCGAAACCAAGCAATCGCTGTCAACAGGATAGGGGCAATGCCACACACCAAGCGCTGCAAACAGCATAACAGCCAAGACAAGCAAGTGCTGTAAACAGAATAGGGGCAATGCCAGACAGCAAGCGCTGTAAACAGCATAAGAGCCATGCCAAGCAAGCGCTGTAAACAGGATAGGGGCAGTGCCACACAGCAAGCGCTGTAAACAGCATAAAAGCCAAGCCAAGCAAGCGCTGTAGACATGATAGCGGCAATGCCGCACAGCAAGCGCTCTAAGCAGCAGAAAAACAAGGCCAAGCAAGCGCTGTAAACAGGATAGGGGCAATGCGACACAGCAAGCGCTGTAAACAGCAAAAGAGCCAAGCCAAACAAGCGCTGTAAACAGGATAGGGCGGATAGAGGCAATGCCACACAGCAAGCGCTCTAAACAGCATAACGGCCAAGCCAAGCAAGCGCTGTAAACAGCATAAGAGCCCAGCCAAGCAAGAACTGTAAACAGGATAGGGGCAATACCACGCAGCAAGCGCTGGAAACAGCATAAGAGCCAAGCCAAGCAAGCGCTGTAAACAGGATAGGGGCAGTGCCACACAGCAAGCGCTGTAAACAGCATAAGAGCCAAGCCCAACAAGCGCTGTAAACAGGATAGGAGCCAAGCCAAGCAAGCGCTGTAAACAAGATAGGGGCAATACCACACAGAAAGCGCTGTAAACAGCATAAAAACCAAACCAAGCAATAGCTGTTAACAGGCTAGGGCGGATACGGGCAACGCCACACAGCAAGCTCATAAACGGCATGAGAGTCGAGCCAAGCAAGCGCTGTAAACAGCATAAAAACAATGCCAAGCAAGCGCTGTAAACAGCATCAAAACAAGGCCAAGCAAGCGCTGTAAACAGGATAGGGCGGATAGGGGCAATGCCACACAGCAAGCGCTGTCAACAGCATAAGAAAAAGCTAAGCAACCGCCAGAAACAGCATAGGGCGGATAGGGGCAATGCCGCACAGCAAGCGCTCTGAACAGCAAAAGCGCCAAGCCAAGTAAGCGCTGTAAACAGGATAGGGGCAATGCCAGGCAGCAAGCGCTGGAAACAGCATAAGAGCCCAGCCAAGCAAGCGCTGCAAACAGGATAGGGGCAATGCCACACAGCACGCGCTCTAAACAGCATAAAAAACAAGGCCAAACAAGCGCTGTAAACGGGTGAGGCATCAAAAAAAAACTTTATATTTAAAAAAAAACATACGCCCAGCGCAT
>CAJNIZ010005518.1:0-19299 GCA_905231905.1 Symbiodinium pilosum
CAGGGTTTTAGGATGTAGGGTTTGGGTCTAGGGTTCGGTTCTAGGCTTCAAGCTAGAAGCTCGGAGGGGGTATTTCGAAGGACCCTAGGCATTATATCGGGGATTATACAGGGATCGCAGTCCCCCCTTTATCGATTATATCATAAGGGCTTCTTTCAAAAACTCCCATATAAAATGACCCCATCAGGATCATACTAGAATTGTATGTATCATGCATCACAAGACGTACTATACACTCCACAAACAGCCCAATTAAAATCGCATAGCCATGCCCGGTACTTGATCCATCTACTGTGGTACTTGGAGTTTCGCGGAGTGCAACGGAATGATAAGTTCAAATAGAGGGCATACTCGAGCGCCGTCACAAAAAAGATCAGGATTTGAAGCTCAAAATGCCTGGGGGTAACCTGAGGATAGGCTTTTCAGGCATGTCAAGTGAAGGCTGCAGGGGTGTATGCGGCTTCTTTTGCAAGAAAAGTCTGAGTTGCTGTTATTGAATTTAAATTAAGTTACCAGTACAAGGAATGCATGTTCTTGACCATGTTGTGGTGAGAAAACGCGCCAATTGGCCTTCTCGCAGATGTATCTTACGCTCAGGGCAACCTTCCGCCTACTTTGCCACTTCCACGTGCAAGGGAAGAACGATGGCAAACCCAGGCATGCCAAACTCCATCCCTTGGCACAACCTGCTACGTCTAAGAATACATGAAATGGAATTTTCAGGTGGGGAGCTATCAGGTAGGTACCCTTGCAGAAGGCTTGTATACGACTAACATGGGGAAACTAGGAGTAGACAAGGGATTTGCTTATCTTATATAAGAGAAACTACCCAATTTGAAATTTCAATTGCATTCATCACCACGGCAAGCTTCGTCACATATGGCTGTCCGTGATGCCGGCAATGTGCCTGTCAGTTTACCTCTACCCAACTCATGCCTTTGCATGTTCCGTCCGACATACGGACGCAGAGCTTGCTTGATTGAGGCTTCTACACCGGAAAAGGAAGCCTCTGGGTCGCCTAAAAATCCTGGTCAACAGGCCCGAACTTGGAAGTCACAGGACGATTTTCGAACACCCATGAATCTGCAGCCCTATGTGGCAAAACCTGAAAACACCTCAAGCACTAGCCTCTGAACCGTAATGCCAGAAACCGTCAAACTCAGCACAAGGCCTTTTTCTCGAGGCATGCCACGACGTCACTGCTGAACCTGGTCTCAAGCGCAGGGATGGTGTCAAGCCCAGGGGGATCTGGGCTTGCCTTAGAACATCTAGATTTGGGGAAGTGACTTGGCATATGCATTTGGTCTGTCCATTTGGACGCACCTACCTGTAGCGCTCTGACGACGAGATAAATGCGGCAGCGACAATTTAACAGTAGCCGGAACCATGGTGATGAGTGTGGGTCTGTGTCAAGTTTTAGGATCCAGGGTTCAGGCAAACATTAACGCCGTTCCCGTGCCAGTTCCACAGCACGAAGCCCCATACCGGCCAAGTAGAGACTCCAACGCGAACCTTTCGCTTTGCTACTGATTCGTGAAACGTCATAGCACATCCTACAGACCCCCCGAACAAGCAGTCCGCGTGAAACAGAACGAACCCCATCAGAGCCATGTACTGCTCTCTTCGGCTCATCTGGAACCTTCGAAAAACAACTGGAAAGGATGTATAGAGTTACTTCTAGATGAAACTTTTCGTGAAGAAGCATAAGATTCTGAAACACCACCCATCCGATCGCAACTGAAAGGATTCGCTCCGTTTTACATGAACCCCACATCATTCAACCTGCATCCATATCTAGGTTCCCCAATAACTTAGGATCCAAAAGGTCCCCCGTTTTGAATATAGCTTACACTAAGAACGTACGACCTTGAAAAGGAAGCATGGCTTACTCAACACCCCTGTTGTTCCTCCAGCAGGACCAAACATAAGCATATATCTCTGTGGTTCCTGCACTATCCTGGCCTAACCATCCTAACCCAGGTTGCCTGTGCTTGTTGAGGGGATTCCAAACCTAAGCCCTAGACTCTAAACTCTAAACCCTAACTAAACCTTGAACTCCAAACTCTAAACAATCAAGCAAAGCCCGTTTGCCGAAGGGCTCTGAGGCGAGCATTTGGAGGTTCCCAAGCGCGCGCACTGCAGCTAGCTGGACCTCACAATAGTTCCGAGCTTCCTGGTGGTTTGTGGGGAATGGAGGAAGGGGTTCCTGCGGTAGTGGTACAACATCAGTAGTAGTAGTAGTAGTAGTAGTAATCGCCCGTACACAGCAGCAACGATGACCATGTGGCTCTTCAAATTCTTGTGACGGCATGCTGAGCAATGCAGAATACCCGGCTGCTTGAAGATCCTATAAATATACCCGCACAACATCCCCATATATCCCTATGTAACCCCTGTAACCCTTCATAAAAAGCTCTCCTGGGTGGTTTTGTGAAAGACAGGGCACCATAGCAGCGGGGCAAACCCCACACCCATACAACGCCTAGAGATGCAATACTTGGCTAAAGGGTTGAGGATAAAGGCACAAATGCCCCTCGTCAAGATCCATACACAGAGCCTTCCACTCCTACTTGAAGGTTGATGGATACTTAGAAATAAGGTTCTTGGCAAGTTCTCCTACCCCAACTACAACAAAAGACCCATGAACCTCCAAGTAGACCTAAACTTTGAGCCCATGACCCCGGCACCTGAATCTCTTGACGCATCGTAGCACACTCGAAGAACGCAACTACAAAACTAAAAGCCCCCACAAGAATTACAAGTTCAACAAGGCTTTACCTACACAAAGTCAGTTCTAGTGTAAGTGAAACCAAGAACAAGACCACTTACCTAAGGCGAGTTGCAGACTTGACTGGACTCCTGATCTTTTTCGCGATGCTGTAACCTCAGTGCACAGTGTAGTGTTTTAGAGTTGGGGCTAAAGCTTCAGTAAACACCCTGTCTTGCAACAACAAAGTGCCTGCTAAGTCTAAGAAACGAGGTTTCAATGTCAGGGCTGAATTTGCAAGTTTTGGGGCTTGGTTGTGGATAGTATAAAGACTACAAACAACATGTCAGCATTCTTGCCCTTTCAGAGCTACCAAATATTGCGCTTTGGTGTTGGGGCGTGGGCTCTTTTTTCAGTTTGGGGCGCAGGAAGAGTATGTGGTGCATCCAGCTCTTCGGGTTTTCGAGGTCTGGAGTTTGGGTTTCTGGACCTCATCTTTGGGCATTCGTACTGTTCTGCAAGCTCAGGAACCTTTGTGCAGTCGGGGGCTCTGCTAATGCTGATTGTTAACTCGTGTGGTTTGATCACTATGGGACTTGGGTGTCCAAATTTGATCAAAGTCAACGGTTCTGCGCCTTTGGCTGAAGCAATCTACAGGAGCATAGCTCCATGATAGGTAGCCTTCCATGACACAAACCATTGGAGACTGCCCACCCACCTTCAATACTCTGGCTTGCTGCGAAAGAACTTAAATTAAGAGACTATAATTAGGAAACCCGTAATTACTTCATACACATGTTATGGTAACTTAGTTTAAGGTCCTCAACAGCAACCCAGTCTGTAGCCTAGAACCAGAAGGCTCGGCCCGATGTAGGATTCAGGTTTCAGGCTGCGGAAAGACCACCTAAGCTTATTAGTTCTTAGCAGGGAATACATTATTCAGGGATTCTATACGGAATTGTATTCCCTAATTGCCTACTAAGAACCAGTAAGTGAAATGCAGCTAGGCCCCCTCTGCCGTGTTCTATGGATAACAACATCCCCAGACGGAAATTCGTATTGAATGCGGCCAGCCCACCATCAACCTTACCTGCTGCGAAACCAAGACACCTCAACAGATAACATAACTCTCGTAACTCAGGGATTCTTTGGGCTAAACCAAGGGTTCGATTGTGCTTATAGTAGACTCGTAGATTCCTCATTAGAGAATACTGAGCGCCCTACAAATCTGCACGAGCTCACGCAGGGTGACGTTGATAGGGGACGAGCATGCAACAACGAAGTTCACACAACCAGAAATCTGTCATGCTTGCAGCCCCAGTGCTATTCAAAAGCAACAGATGCTTAGGTTGGAGCTCCCTTAGGTACGGGTCTACCTTTCTAAGGCATGCTCTTGGAATCTCGGGTCCGATGCCCATCTGAACCCTTGCCGCAGGAATCTGAAGCCATGTCTGTGCTTAATCCCAGCAGCAGTGCCGCGCACCGCGATCTCCTGAGGTTTTCTAAAGATGCGCAGCGCAGGGAACAGGACGGTCTTGCGGAGGACTAAGCGTATCCTTAAGCTCGCATCCCCTTCACACCCCTACTCGAGACTCTTGCTTTCATGAGCGCACGCACCACATCTGGATGAGGATGATGATGATGCTGCTGATGATGATGATGATGATGATGGAAGGCTGTTCGCGTTTGATGTCCAAGGGCATACGGCTACGGGATCTTAGCTGTTGGTTTAGGCAAGCTGCGCTTTGAAAGCTCAAGACTAAGATTCCTCAGAAGTTGGGTTGGATTTTGAGGCTCCGCAAGCTGCAGGACATGTGGCCTCAACTAAGATGCTTCTAAGCTGTGGGATGCCTCTCGCTAGTCATCGTGGGATCCTGGTTGCGTCTTCTGTAGGGCTGGGGGAGGGGGTTCATGAGGCGGTGTAATATAGGATCCTATTATACTCAACTGCCGGTCAAGCAAAGCAGGCTTCGACTGCAGTGCATCCTCATTCAACCCCCTGCAAACTGACAATGAACGGAGGACCTACGCCCAAAACCTGCACTCATGGGACGTGCAAACCAAGTAGTAATTGTTTGAGATAAGATCTCTAACTACACCTGGCCGGTGAATCGTTGTTCACCATCCTGTTGCCTAAACACAAGCATGCCCCTACCAACTAAACAAGATCCTGAATACCAGGCCACTGAAGACAGGCCCATGATTTGGAGACACTCCTGACTAAATCCCTTCCCTCCATTCTCAACTCTTTCTCGCCTTGGAAGCTCAAGGTCCGCAGCACCTGGCAAATCGAAAGGATTTGATGACTCGGAATTTGGGCTGGCGGTTGAAGGTTCAGGTGCCTCTGAGGCTCTCATTTTGGATGCAATGCCACTTGGAACTTGTTCTTTTTGTCAAGTCTCACGGGAGATGAGTAGGTTCTCTTTGTCAAGTCTCACGGGAAGTGAGTAGGCATTGACCCCTACATAAACTTCACTTGATTCTCAATTCTTGGGTATTCGTTGCAGCTACGTAGTCTCGTACAGTACACAGTCGATGGAAAGTCTCTATGACTACAATTCTTACTCCTCTCACTATTATTACTATGAGTACTGTTAGTACTATGATCACTATCATTACTATTATTACTTATTACTATTGATACTATGATTACTGTTCTTACTATTGGTACGACTCATACTATTATTTAGGATAATTGAATGCCTTGCTCCTAGCAGGCCGGCACGGCCTGCCTGGTTGCTACATGCACTGCCATCATCTTACTGGTTGTCGGTAGGGAGTGAGGGAATGTAATATACAGGGACTACATTGGGATTATGTTCCCTCATTCCCTACAGCATGTTCTATGCAAATCCCATCCCAGAGCCTGCTCCTGCACCTCCATGCTGGCATCGTCCAACAAGGGAATGACCTGACAAAATGCGGATGCTTTTCAGGAGCGGCTTCAGATCCGAAGATGGAAGATAAATTCTTGGGCTAGGATTCTTGAGAGTTGTTACGGCTTGCTAGAATGATCGCCCGGCAATGGCACTACGGCGGAACATGCAACTAGAGCAACCATAGCGAGTCATTTCTGCCGTCTGGTGCTTGCTTAACGTGGGAATTTGAGGAGATCATATCCATCCCTGCTGAGGAGGATAGAGAGGCCTTGTTTTCAAAAACTCAAATATTCCCTCATACTGGCAGAAACTTCAGCGAGCGACGCTTATCGGAACTCTGTGCTGAGTGGGGGCCTGCAAGTCGAGCTGATACTGTGCTGCCCGCACAGCGCCGTACTGCGCCTGGCGACAAATCGGATGCTTATTTGGGGGGTGATCTCAAGGTCCTCTTGGGGAAGATGTCTGGTACGTCCATAACGCAAAAGATACAGGGGTGAATTGCATTCCAGACTTGCCAATTTGATCAATGACTATTTGAGTTTACCGTGTCGTTGAATTTTTACAGCCGGGGTTTCAGGATTGAGGATTGAACCGGACAAACTGCTACCCTAATGCTAGATAACGGCCCAACAAAACAACATAATCCTACTCTGTCTTCGGGAAGCTGGCGTCCCAAAAAAATGCGTGTTGGAGGAGTTAGTCAATGTTTAGTGAAAACAGGGTGTAGTTGCTGGGGCTAAGCCGAATCGAGTTTCAAGCTGAACCCTAAACCGCACCGTGAGCCATTCAACATAGCCCAGCCAGAATATGAATCCCTGAGGATGGTGCGAGGAATAATTGATATGATGACGGGATAGTGAGGATGATAGTACGAGACTTATGTAATGTAGTGACTGTAGCGGTACCACTGAGAAATATCGAAAAAGCTGATAGTCGCGGCAGCTGACAGAAGCCCCCCATGAGCCGGCAGTTCAACCAGCGCCAGCTGCACAATTTTGATGAGCGCCCAAATCTTCACTGCTGTCCGCGGACCTCACATTGTTACTCTTATTCTTACTATTCTTATTTCTTATTACTCTTATTATTTTCTCACTATGTTTATTTGCCCAAATCTACACTCCTGTCTGCAGACCTCACACATGCAGAAACCCGATTGGTAAGTAAGCGTTTAGACGTAGTTCTGGTACGGTTTCTGGTGGTTGAACCAGTGAGGCTGTAGTTGTTTTACCTAATTATGACCCAAGGGAGGACATAATCTCAATCGATATTGGAGACGACATTGTATCGCGAAACAAGATACTACCCAGAAGAACATCAGCCTCTGACGACCCTGCTAGGCCAAAAGAAACGCGACTGCAACGGAGATGCAAATTAATCAATGGCGAGAAGTTTCCGATAAGACCATCCATTACTCTAAGCCCTAAACCCTGTAATCGTCCCTTACCCAGCTTGAGAGCATGCCTACAGGGTGAAGTTTGTGTAACTTGAAGGTTCAGGGTTCAGGTTTTAGGATTCTTTGCTTCCATCTTCTGGTCACTGATCCTTCAATAGGACCTTGACATTTGCATGCTTGGCCTCCCTGGCTAGAGCAAATTGATGCGGAAAAACCTACAATAGTCACGAGCAGTCTGCCCTTTGTCACCTGCAGTCAATATTTCCTACATAATTTGATGGACATTGGCTCCTTATTAAGGGCTACATTAGGGACTACAACAAGAGGGTGCCCTACGTCCACGCTTCAGGGTCTCTTAATGAGGCTAAATAAGCTCATATTGACAATGGCGCATGTGTCGTGTAAGGCTCACGCTTTGTAGTGCAGCCAACACGTCATCCACCGGCGAAGCCTGTCTTGAAAGTGTGCCAAGATCAAGGCCCTTGCGGAGATCAAAGAGAAGGGGGATACTAAAAATCCTTCATAACCAGAAGTACCCTAAACCTTGGTTATACTATACAAAGGTCATGGGAGGACCCTCAGCGGCGTAAGAACCCCCTGCAAAACAACCAGTTGTAAGCTGGGCACTTGTAGGCACTCCCACAGAGAGATGGACAAGGATGTCCAAAGGAATGCTAGGCATATGATCAGATTCCTAAAGCGCAAGGGGTCATACCAGTCAAGCACTCTTCAAGGACTCTTCCAGAAACTCCCGCTTAGACATGATCTCAAAGGCCTGCCGCGCAAGAATTGGGGCAGCCATGGTTGCGCGCAGGAAAGCTCAGGGTGTGTGCAGGTTCTGGGTTTGGGGTTTGGGGGTTCTGGGTTTAGGTAGGTGGACTCGAGGGCCTGCAGCGTCCCTTGGTGAGTAGGCTTGGCTTGATTGGCGTTGCTTCCTGAAGCTCTGGCTACGACCTGAAAACATCCGGCGCTCATAACTACAGACACATTATTCAAGTCATAAGCCCCAAGTTCATGCGAAGAGGCTTGAACGAGCCCTGGATGGCTCTTCACGGAACACAGCATCTACAAGCTTCTGTCAAACAGAATGGTATCGCGCAGACTGCTCTTTGGGCGTTATACCTCCCTTATCATCTTGCCAGCAATCGTAGTTTAGTGGGAAGGCGGATGCCTCCGTCCCGGCTTGCAGGATCTAATAGAAGAATCTGTCTAGAGAGGCCACATCCAACTCCAAAATTGCACTGCTCTCTCCGTCAAACTCAGGGATCATTCGCCAAGTAAAAATGCCACTCTTCGCCGCGATGCTTCACTTGGGCTATAGCTTCGCCCTTCCAGGAGAACAGTGATGAGTGCAGGTCCCAAGCAAGGACTAAGTGCAATCTGGAGTGGCATGCTTACCCCGCATGCGTCGGGGTAGAGACAGCTTCCGTACCGGCTGTATCTGGCAGATGTGCGATGGTTAGGGAAAACTTCATGCGAACCCCGCTCCTTGTAATCCGGCCAAGAAGGTCCCAACTTCTGAAAGGACCGGCGGAATTAGAGGCCCGCAAACGCACGGAGCCTTTAGGACCTGCAACTCAGCAATGAGCACTACTGACCATATTGGACATGACGTAACCCTTCTTCCACGGCCAAAGCACTCCTTTTTGGGCCTGCCCCCGAAGGCTATGCCTGAAGGGCGCAGTGCGTTTCGACCCATGAAACCCCTCAAGTTTGAGGGGTCTAGTACTTCCCCGACTCTTTGGGGGCTGAGTGGCTCTTTGGCCGTGTAATACTTTTGCGACCAGTATACTGGTGTACTTTGTGTTGGACAGCTCGAAAAGGCACGCCCCACCCCCAAAATCATATTCCTGTGCCTCAGTATAGGGGAAGGGTTTCGGGCTCAAGCCTTTTTAAGGTGTGGGGGCCTCCATATACCCCATGATATCCTAGGATTCCTACAATGCAGATCAAGATGTCGAGACATCGCCCAAATCCTGCGAATTCAAAGCTTGAAACCCTGGGATTCAGGGCTTCAGGCTGGCAAATTAAACTGCCCTCTCTGCAATCTTGGAGTCAGTCAAGGTTCTGTTCCTGTTGAAGGTCCATAGGGAGGCCCAATAGATTGACTTCAAGGCTCATCTCTTGTCTTGTTAGGCGTCGTTGGGTGGGTCCCAGACGGAGGGATGGATGGGCTAAAGAAAACCCTAGTGGAAGCGCTTCCGCTGCGTTTCACTCACACCCACACAATCTCCGAGTTCACGATCTCCGCCGGAAATCTGCAGAGAGCCGCAAATCGACAGCAAACACTGGTTTACATGCGCTTTGGTCATGGAACTTATGCTAGCAGTCATGCTACTGTTGCCTTCATGACTGCCTCTCGGCTCGCGTCCTTTATGACCGCTGCTAGTGATGCAGCATCTTACTACAAATTCCTTCTCTCGTTTCATGCTGTGGCTAGATGTGTCGTCTTAGTAGTCTTGATGTGACCACACCAGCTTGGTAGGGTTCATCATGCAGGTGCCTCCGGAACATGCCAACCCATCAGTCTTGACATAGCCCCATTCTGACGTAACTTCTACTATGCCAGTTTCCTAAATCAAAGAGTTGCGCATTCCCAGAAGCTACCCAAACTGGTGCAACTATATGGGGACCCTGACCCTGGAACCTCACGGCTCAGCTCTGAATTTCTTCCAAACGCGAGTGAGCTTGGTCTTGCCAAATGCCCGTAACTCCAGCTCCCTAAGTTCCCGAGCGGATAAGCCAGGTAAAACCTTTTCGAGAACCCCACATGATCACAATCACGACGATGCTGGTCAGCAGACAGACTGTGAAGAAGAGGCAACTCTCCTGGCAGGATGTCAGCAAATCTTTAGGTATTCATGGGTTCTCCTAACCACCCAAGCTTTGAGCTGTATAGTTGGTGCGTGATGTGACGTCTACTAGGATGAGCCTTTTTGGGCACCGAGGCATTTCATTGGGCATGCGCGGGTGATGGAAACGTTGAAGGCAACGCGACTTCCAAAACAGGATGGCTGCATCGCCTGAATCTATACGCGCCAGAAGCAGTGGCTGAGTCCCGCATCACTGCTGCGCAGTCTGGAGCAAATTTGCCGGAGATACAAGAACTCATTGAGTTTTGCTTGCCAGGCAAGGGGGGTTGGTTAAGCTACGGCACCATGAAGGAGGCATGCAAAGGGCAGCCATATCATGCCAAGTACTTGCAGTTGGGCGCGTGAAGTCATGCACTGCTTCCTATCAAAATGCATACTCGCATAGCTGAGAGGATTTCCTGCGAACAGACAAGCAAGTCCAAGCCCTGGAGAGCTTCCAAGCACCGCTTGCTAAAACATCAGGCAGTTCATCTTACTGGTGATTACTTGTAATATTTTCCCTTCCCTGATTCCCCTCTAATCCCACGGAAACATTACCAACCCCCTCTTGAGGAACCCCCCTTCAGGAGAATACGCCAGTTGCTACTAGCTCTTATGGGTGGGGGTCTTAAGGGTGGGTTGGTAACTATTTTAATGAACGATTTATGGCGATTCCCAGCCCAAAAAAACAGCCAAGTCAAGCGCTCATGCGGCATTTTGCATCAGCAGCTGAAAGGTTGCGTCTGTGACAAAATCTTCGGGACAAACTGCCCCGCTATCCCACAAGCCAAAGCTAAGTTGGGTCACCTGTTGGGTCGCAGGTTCTCAGGGTCATGGATTTTCAACCCTCAGCCCCCTCCTGGCGCGAGTTGTTCAACATGACGCCTGGCAGAGCTCAGAGAAAGCCACAGCAGTCCAAATGCTCCAAGCCAGTCCCAATTCTTGCAAAACTTACTGAGTAAGGAATAAGGGAATATAATCTGTATATAACCCTGTATAGCATATTCCAATATTCCCTACTAAGCCCGAGTAAGTGAGGATCCAGAAGCCTTCTGAATTCCGCAGGGCCAATGGTCCAGGTGAACTTACTGCGGCCTAGCAGGGAATATGGGGATACATGATATGGGGGTTATAGAGGGATTACATTCCCCTATTCCCTACAAAGAACTCGTAAGATGCATTCAGGAGGCTTCTGCATCCTCATGGTAAGGAGTCCAAGTCTCCAATGAAGGTAATCTACACACGTGAGTGAATACCAATGCCATGTTCGAGTCTGTTTAAAGTACCCTATACCATAATTATACAAGAAATCTGGGACCCTGAACCCTCAACCCTAAACCACAATGTTAAGTCTCTGGCTTGGCGATTTGAGAGATCAGGGATTTAGTGGCATGAAAGCCGCCTTTTCAAAATTTAGCAGCCCTAAGAATCGCCCTAAAATGGACTCTCAACCTGCAGTTGACAATTGGTTGCAGCCTGCCTTTGAACCATGTACACAAAAGAGCCTGTTGAACCCTGCACTGCAACGCTCGGCACGCCTCGAGCACATATCCTCTTTACATATCCCCTGCAAACATACTATATGACACTACAAATCCAAAAGCATTTCAGCTGCTATACCTGCCTTGCAGAATCCACCGTTAACAGGCCCACGATAAGAATCACAAGATCCTTCACCCGCCTATGGAGACCAGAATGGAGGCCCACTGCTTCAGGCGCCCCTGCGACATGCAGAAGATGAGCAGATGGCCACTTCTGGGAAGCTTTGAGCACATGCAACACATATCGCTATGAGGGCTGTCCTAGAAGCATGAGAATAGCTTCTTGCGGTTAGGTTACAATGAACATGAAGAATCTCAAGCAAACTCAAGGGTGAAGTGTGCAGCCAGGCATACCACGTCTCCCTGTCGGACACAACCCAGCAGAATGCAGCAGATAAAGGATGCCTTTCGTAGGACCTTGTATACAGGGTATAGGATAATCCTGTGGCGGTGGCCGGCCGCTGCCAAGCGCTTAAATAGAGGCCTCTTGCGAAACAGAAGTGTAACCCACGATAAGAACAAAAGACTTCGGTGAGATTTTCTGGCCATGACTTGGGTTCTGTTACTACCTTGAGAGAAACCCTTTGCCACTAAGTACCGGCGTGAGACGATGGTAGCTTTTTCATACGGTGCTATACACAGTTTGGCTTCCCTTCCCCCCAATCTCTCTAACTGTTTCGGAACCCGGGGGATCTCTGGTAAGAAAACCATTCAGAGAAGCGATGAAAAATAAAACAACTTTCGAAGAACATGCCATCGCCAAAATTGAGCCTCCAATGCCAGGTCTTCCAAGGTCCAGCGGAAGTAGAGCGATTGGAGAACCTTGGCGGGTTCTCTTACGTTTGGCAGCCAGACCTGCTGCTTGGCTGCCTCCCTCTGTGTCTAGGTAATGAGGTATATTGCGGAACACTACCAGTCCTGTCCTACCACTAGTTATGAGGGTTTAGGGTTTAGGGTCTGCAGGATCTCATAAGGTTATACCTTGGCTGTTGCCCTACCCGCTTCTGCCCAAAGCCACCTGCACAAGCGCAGTACGTCACATGTCCCTACAGTCTCGCGATTGCCCTCTTCTTCAAGGAGAGCCCAAATCTGGGTGTATTCATGCCATGCAGTGCATATCGAAACGTTTGTGACTCTTGAAACGGAGGATAGGATGGACAGTTATCCGAGTCAATGAAAATAATGAGGGGATTTTGGCTACCCATGAGGACCATATAATAAGTTTATGCACGTAGTGCCGATAAAAGGCAAGAAAGAGGAAGATCTGGCTGCGGGAATGATTGTGTCTCTGCACAATATGGATAAAAAGCCAAATTTGTACATACCAAGGATGAAGGTGCTGTATCTAAAGAATCTATTCAGACTTATTTAAAGGAGCAGAAGATAGAGCACCGCAGGACAAGCGTGCACGCAAAATTCAGCGAGAGGGCCATCCGAACTTTCAAAGACATCTTGTATAAAAGAGTTGAGGCTGATGAGAAAAAGGGAAATGTAATATTCAATGAACTGATTATATTCACAACACTTTGCTGACATATAATGATCAGATGAAACATTCCGCAAAAAAAATCACGCCAAAAGAGGCACGGAAACCCAGTAATCAATTTGCAGTCAGGTTGAATATTGCTGGTAGTGGTAAGTGGTAACGTAATAGGATATATCCAGAGATTGACAAGGGTGACGAAGTTAAGATATTTAGGAAGCGAAAACCGAATGAGAAAGAAAGGATCGTAAATTCTAGTAAAAATGTATGTACATAGAAAGGATATCAAAAAATGAATCAAAGTCACTATTATGCGGAGGGTAAGGACAGACCTGATTTAAGATTTGAAGTGCTAAGGTTTGGTTATCGTAAGAGTACATGATACTCAGAAACAAGTATTTAAGGAATAAATGTCATATATATATATATATCATCATGGAAATGTGCACCGAAGAACAGCAGGAAGAAATCATGAATGAACTCGTAAATGTAAGTAAAATGAAACTCATTATAAATGAGTGAGCATGTGTCGCACATGTAAGTTCATTAAACAAAATTTTATTCTGTATACCTTACCCATACCCGAAAGCGCCATTAAAACCAAATGCAAATTCAATTACAAAGAATGACAAACATGTGCTACACTAAAAGAACTAAGAAGTCACGTTTACGGCTGTAGCATGAAAAAGTTTCAAACTACGGTTGAAGCAGTTGAAGATAAACACATGTATAAAATGCGAGAATATGGGGAATTGCAAAAGAACAAGCAAACACACAAATTCATTATTATGCGAATTTGAATCCATTCCCAACATACAAGAAAGTTGTAAATCATGTACTGAATGGAGGTACCAGCAATTACAACTAAAAAGCCCATAATAAAATTAAGAACTGCTGAAATTCATCATGGAATGGTAACGATAAACAAACATTATTATACCAAACTGCGGAATACATCAATAACAGAATACGACCAAACATTCAAGAAACGATCGGATACTAAACAAAGGTTCCGTGGTTATATACATTCTCATATTGAGACAATGTCAAATTGTCCAATGTTATAAAGAAAGTCTGAGACTAGGCTGAGAACAGACAGGAAAACAAAAATATTGAGCAGGAAACGTGTACAAACACAGCAACATCGGTAGTAAAACAAAAAATGTCACGAGTTGAATACAACGACGGTTTTCGGAAGCACGATTTCCGTATTTACCGAACGAAAATCTTTGAAGACACAAAACACCTTCCGAAGATGTCCGATGATTCCCTCAAAACCAATGACTTCGATAGAACAACAAAAGGACTACTATAACTATTTCGTTATGTAATACACATATTAACCCAAAAATCCCTACACCTCTTGTCAGGCTTGATAATTTGTGGTTTCTGTGGATTTTCACGTGTTGGCGTGTTTCTGTATGTTGTTTCCCTACAGGTGTCATGCACTATCTGAATTTCGGGATGGATCTACACAAAAAGGCTCTAACAGTAGGTTGGTTTTTGGTCTTAAGGGGTTCGGAAGTCTGGACGCAAAAACAGTACCCAGAAGTCACTTGTGGAGGTAGGGGTCGCCAGCGTATGAGGCTTGGCGTTGTAGAGATCCGTGTCGGCTTCCTCGCACGGGACATGTTGCAGGGCAGTGAAGTTAGGGAAGCACTGAACAACTGGGCACGCTTTTCGACGTGTTTCCCCAGTACTGTGCGGCTTTGTGATGTAAAGGCTTGAAAGGCTGTTGAGGCACAAAATTGACTTTTACTGCCTGCACCTCGATAGTCCAAGACGTAATGAGTGAACAACTTCGCAAAGACAGCTTTTCGTTTAGCACCAGTCCTGGGGCGGGTGGAAATGCAATGTCAATTCTAAGCCGCTTGCGGCGGCAGAGCCTCTAAGAAAAGCCCCTTGAGCTTTTGCAAAGGCCAAGAAGGGTTCACGCGGCGCATGGACATGGCATGCCTTGGTAGAAATCCAGCTGTCCACCAAATTATATTTGGTGAATCTTGTCACCCTAAACTCCCAACCCTAAACCACCACTGGCAATGAGAGTCTGCAAGGTTTGGACGACAGAGGGCATCCAGTTGCCAAATCACCAAGTGCCAGCGTTCTGAAGGGCAAGCCATGTAGACTTCCACAACTTTCCCAGATGCGCTGAGCCCGGCCCAGGCCTGTTTCAATCATGCACTTTAACCCCTCAACCAAAAGCTCTAACTCACAGTGCCATCCAGAGCCTGATAGGCCAAATCCCTGAACCCAACACGTTAAACTCAAGTCTCAACAATCCTGCGCTCCTCTCAATGCAGCAGTGAGGACCTCTCGTCAGCATACTTGGCATCGTGCAGATGATGCATACGCCTGTCGCGACATACATGTGGGGTGGTGCTAAAATCTTATGTGCAGCGACCTGCTTTATGCAATCCAACCGCATACGTGCCACAAACAACCAAAGATCGGCCATGCTCACTGGCTCGCGTGCTTTGCAAATCCACTGCATTTCAAAAACTATCCAAAGTCGCTGCCTCTTGTGGCCTTGTGGCATGAATGACTCAAACAACCACGGCATCTGTACAGTGCGGCAGTTTGGGCATAGCGTAAGAAACACCAATGGTGTCGGCAAGCTCCATGTACATCAGCACCTTGAAAAATGAGTTCAAGAGCAGCACATCAGACGGGCTGATTTTGTGCGGTACCTGTTGGATGATGATTTCGTCATCCGTGAAGAGACCTCCAAACTTGGAGGTGGACTTGTCCCAAATGAACAAGTCTGGGGCCAACTGAATGTTGGCCTCTGCCCGCACGATGACCCAATTGGAGCATGTGGCACCCTTCTCCTTGTTCTTGTAAACAGACAAGTATCGAGGCGTCGACGCGCTGGTGCTCTGCAAATTGAACACGAATTCTGTCCAGGATTCCGAAGACGTGTGCTCGAAGCTGAACAAGGTATCTTGCATCTGCTGTTTATCTTTCAAGAACCACAGGAGGTCATCTGCCAAGAGCTTCAGGAGGGCCTCGCGCATGTAGGCATCTTCCAGGCAATTGAGCGTGAGGACTGAGACATTCTGCCTGTAGTGCTCGAAGCCAAGGCAGGTCTCTTCCTTCACAAGCTTGGTGGAAGTCTTGGACCCAAACACATCAATGATGTCCTGGAGGGCCGAGGTAACACTTTTGACTGCGTGCTGGAAGGAATCCCAGGGATCACTGCCACCGGTCAGATTCCAGCGGGGTGTGCCAAACCAATCTGATGGAAGCGGCACCTCCCCGGCCACACGCGAGGACGCTAAGATTGAAGCTGGCGCGTGCGCGACGACGGCCGTGGCTGCACTACATCCCTTCACCGCTGGCCTTGCAGCCTTACAGCTGGCTTGGGTGTTGCAGTCATCGTAGCCTGGGAACCAGGTCCTCAAGTGCTGCACCTGATGCTTGAGACAGCCGCGGAGAGTAGCTGTTACCTCCTGCATTTCCTCAGGAGTCTCGTCGCGATCCACTTCTTTGTGGCATGTCGTGTGATCCACACAGATGCCCAAGACATGTTGTTTGCAGCAAGAGTACCCAACGCGTTCCCTCTGCTGAAGAAGTGTGCCTGCAGCATGAGCAAAGGCGTAGCCCACTTGCACATGTGTCTCATTGAGCTTCTTGTCCATGCCAAGAAGGTCTCCAAGACTGGCCACCGACCCCACGTCAAGCCTCAGCACGAAGAGCTGGTATTCGACGGAGGCTGCTTTGCAAATGTCCTCCATCCTCGTTGTGAAGGTTGCCTCCGAACCATGCGGAATTGGCCAGCGAGATATCTCTGCACGCACACTGTCCATAGACCGCTTGACAACTGCCTGACCCAGCAAGACCTCAACACGAAGGTCGGTCACCAGACTCGGATGCAAGTCCGGGACCGGCACTGCCGCAGACCCAGCAATTTCACTGACCAACAGATCAACAAAATTTCCGGGCCTAGAGACAATGCCTGCACAGCCAAGCAAGCTCAGTGCTAGAGTCCCCCACCAGAACATCAGCACAATCGACACCAAGGTCATCGTGGCCGCTTAACTAACTGTTACAGTATTTGCTTGAGCGCGAGAAGAGGCTACCAGAATCCATATCAAGTTGCAATCCGTGGAAATGTGAGAATGAGGTTGCAAGGCTGCTGTCTGATCCAAAGAAGCAATCATTGAGCAAACGTGCGAGGGAGACCTCAACAAGGTGCTTTGAGTCTTGGCGAAGTCGCTGATGTCGGCGGTCCAGCGGCTTTGAAAAGAAGCTCAATGATTGCAGTATTGCCCAAAATGGGAAAAGGTTCTGCCAACCTAACATTGGGGAGGGGGTACCCTTCCTCTGAATAATGATGATACTTGGGCTAGTGCTATAGTAGCACAAGCCATAATGATTTTGGAGCTCATTCTGCATGACTGTTTGTTAGAATGATGACACGAATGTCATGCGAATGCGAGTCTGGGCACCATCTGCGGCAGCTGCTCGCTGATGATCGTCGCAAAGTTATGGTTGCTAACCTGGTTTGCATTGCCGCTTCAGGTATTGCCTACAACATGCAACACTAGTGTTCACAGCTTGTTGCAAAAAGTGTCTGCAAACTCACCAAGTCTAGCAGCAGTGACCGGTGCTCCCTACGCAAGGGAGCGCAAGGACTCCGAGATAAAAACAGATAGAACAGACCAAGTCTTCGTTTTCGTTTGAAGCACTTGGGATGAATGCGGAGTATGGCGTTTTCAACAACTAGAGGCCCTCTTGGGTGGTCTTCGAAAAGGAAGACCTTCCCTTCTGGTCCACCTTCGTGGCCTTCAAAAAAATACATTGCGGGGACTCTCATGGCCGGCTGATCACAAGAAAAGAAGAAAATGCGTTTGCTGTCTGTTTTAGGAACCTTGCATCACCGAAAAGAAGAAGACACGTACCCTAAACCCTAAACCTTAAGTACAAATGTAAAACAAAGAAGCAAGGTTGTCGTCCTGCACGTCATCCTTTCCTCGGCGGGAGGTGTGCTCGGCATTACAGTCTGGGCTCTCAGATCCAGCGTTTGTGGAAGGTCTATGTAACTCGTTTATGCAGGTCAAGCCACTGGAGATTTCGAATAAGGTAAAACGGGATGTCACGAAATCCCTGTTCCTGCGCAACACGTCACATTAACCAGACTCCAACCTGTGCGCTCGCATAAAAAAAATATCGTATGGTGCTGACATGTCGGGGGGATCTACAAAGATCAGCACTAACAGCAATACCAAAGGAATCAGGGCAGATTCTGCCAAAAAAATAAAGACTGGAAGGGGTCCATATTCGCTGTTCGGGCATCGACATTAAGCTCCAAAATGCTGCGCAAGTCCAAAGGCAGAGACTCAATCTCGAATCTTTTTGTAGCTAACTAGGTAAGATTATGTTCTAGTCATAAGATACTCTACCTAAAAGAAGATGGCATCTTGCCCTCTCTTGGACTATCGTTCACCCTACTACTCATCTGGGCACGCAGGTTTCGGATCTGCTAAAGCTTGGAAACTGCCCGAACCCAAAATGAAAACCCGAAACCCCAAGTCTTGGGGCCTGAGCCCCCAAGCCCTTGACCCTGAAGCGAAAATCCTAATCCCTCAATCCTAAGCCCAAAAACCCTACACTCCAAACCGAAACACCCTTGGCCCTTAGCTCCACAAACATCCTGAATGTAGGGGATCCCAATGCTTCTGCAGTTTGCGAGGCCCAGGTTTTGGAGGATGGTCCATCCTAGGGCTTAGGGTTTAGGGGACCTAAACCCCAAACTTTGCAACCGGAACCCTAAACCCTGAACCGCAAGCCCTGAACCCTAAACCCCCACCCCCCACCCCACCCCCCAGCCCTACAAACCTCAAACACTGAACCCTGGAGCCTGCGCCCTAAACCCTAAAGCCAAAACCTTAAAGCCTACAGCCCCCCTGAAGTAGATAGAATATGGCTTTGAGTAGATGATAATCAGATCCCCATATACTCCATATTCTATCTACTTAAGGGGGACTATATACCTTAAACTCTAAACCCTAAATCGTTGTTTCCATCTTCTTTTCCAGTATCCCAATATAACCCCAATATAACCCCAAAATATTATATAGTAGTTTCCATTATATTTTCCATTATCCCTATATAACCCCACCCTGAACCCTAAACCCTAAACCCTGAACCCTAAACCCTAAACCCTAAACCCTCAAGACAAAAATAAATAGAGTTGTATGTCTTCGCAAGCAAATATGCAAGTCTGTTTGCACAAATTTCCATATAAACCATTTGGCGCTGTTCCCAAGTCCCTATTCCGGCAAAAAGCAAGCGCTAAACATCCAGAGAGCCCTTTTTTGGAAACTGAGGTCAACACTTTTGGGGGACCAGCCAGAAATGGTCCTCGAGAGGTTGAGCCTGGCACCTTTTGGGTAAGGAGGGTGTTTCGACCCCTTTTAAAAAGGTTGAGAGAGCAAAGGCCTT
>CAJNIZ010005519.1:0-19299 GCA_905231905.1 Symbiodinium pilosum
AAAAAAAAAAAAAAAAACGGAAAAAACACAGAAAAAAAACCAGAACAAAAAAACCCAGCCTGAGACCTTAACCGCCTTAACCCTAACCCTAGATGCGGAAAAAAACCAACCCCTGTCCCTAAAGTCACTAAAGTCCTTAGCGCCCTAACACTATTCAACAAATTAGGCATCACATTCTCGATTCTCAATTCATGAAGGAATGCAGTGTTTTGCGCTACAGTTTCCTTGACTTTTTGTGGTTGGAGCACGCCAGATTCTGGAGTCTGGAGCCGTCGTCCAATTCCCAGTGATTTTGATTTTGAAGCTATGGCAAATCAGTAGTCTCAGAGTTTTTTGGCTGCGGCAGGAGAGGACCAACTTGATTTTTTTGGATGGCGAAGCGAGAACAGTCAGAGTTGTTTTCCGATTTTTTGCGCAAATCTATTCTGCAGGACACTGCAGACTCTCACACTGCAGGACATATTGTGTCACGTTCTTCCACAGCGAAAGGAAGACTTTCCAGGGAATCAGCATTACATGTCGCAACGCAATAGGAGTGCTGTAATAGAATGGCTTGATGGTTGATGTGCCGGCCGTTCATGTTTTGCGATCAGCAGCTGCAGGGGTCTCAAATTCACATGTGCTTGACTTGGATGAGTGTCAACTTCGTAAACATTTTTGGAAGTCAATTGCAAGCAGCAGTAAGCAGACTTGGCTTTGGACCCAAAACCAACACTTCAGAAGCAACACGAATTCGCAGCATCAACCGTGTGTGAAACAACAGTCCAGCATCATTGAAGTTTCTGGAGAAGTGAGATCGCCATTCCTAACTTTTGCGCATATGTTGTTGGCTTACATGGTAATTCTCTGGCTACTCGCTGGGGTCAACGCCAGGCGGTGCCTAGACCCCAAACCGTTGCCTTTTCAGGGAGGCAGGCGAGCTCGACGCGTGGTGAAGCACGTTGTCAGTTCAAGCACAGTGCAACAAGCTTTGCAAGAGCTGGCTGCGGAAACTGTTGGGGGAGATGCAGCGTATATCTACGGTGTGGTAGACTTATCAGTGCATGCAGCATACAACCATAAGATACGTCTTTCCCAAGTTGACAGGGAGCAGTGCTGGTACTGGAGGTCCATGGGCGTTCCAGCAGCTGATTTGTGGTGCTTTGAAATCAATCGGTTTGTATCCTTGCAACAACCTATTCCTGCTTCGGAGTACATCGCAAAACGTTTCAGCAGAGTTTTCACAGTGTTGAAGCATGGACACGTGGAAGAGTTATGTTTCAATTTTCCAGAGATTCCTGCGTGGCTGCGAGCAGGTCTTGCTGGGGCAAGACCTGATGATGTGCATTTGGCAGCGCTCATCCCTGAACCCTTTTGTATATTGACTTTCAAGATGTGCCTTCAGTATTTGGTCCTGCCTTCACCTGTGAGCCGGGTGGTGGCGTGCTCCTAGATGGGTGAAGTCGCTGTTGAGTCCAGAGGTTCTAGATTTCTTTGCAAGGTCGCATGAGGAACATGCTGAGCATATGGCTGAAGATTGTTCGTATTCTTTGCAGGACTGTGGCGAGCTAGCAGACGACATGAGGGTGTGTTTGCAATCAGGTCTGGAAGGTAATGAAGGCGTGCTGGCAGCGTGGGTTAGCCGACTGCAGCAACGAGAAGATTCTCTCAGGATGTACGGTCAAGCTGAAAAAGTGGCCGTGTTTATGCAGATGATTGAATTGGTCATGCTTGCACAAAAACTCCGCAATGCAGAGCATCTGCAAGATGTACTTCGCCGTGCTCTTCGGATAGCGTTGCCTGAGGACATGCAGCAGATGGCTGAGGACATGCTCAAAAAAGTTCGGCGCCTCAGCAAAGGCCAGATAAGCCGGGCCCATCTGACTTTGGATGTGGGTTTCATGCTGCATCAGCGCGTGCGCAACTTGCAGTGTTCCGAACAATTGCGGTACCTGTTGTGGGATTCGTCTCCTCAATTTGGCCGAGATTACCAGATGTGCCTTGTCCAATCAGTGGAGTCGACCGACCTCCCACAAATACTGCAGTCATTCAACAGCATGTTTCAATTGTGGGGGTCTGATGATGAGAATGCCGTAAGTTTTGATGATGAAGATGCTATCCAACAGGATGCACTTCACATGGAAAATATTCAGAAAAGACTCTGCCTGCATGCCCTCCCCACTGTGCTGATCGGGTTTGGTGTTGCCACTTTTCCGTACAAGTTGGCTGCGCTTTTGCATTCAGCTCGGCTGGAGGCTTTCAACGAAGCAGGTCTCAGGCAGTGGTGCAACAGTTTGGTTTCCGTTGCGTCTGACTACGGGGTGGAACGCTGCCTCGTTGATGTCGAGAATGTTGGTTGCCAGGATGTGGTCGGTTGGTTTGAAGAAACTCTGCAAAGTGATGTGGAGTTGCTGGTGTCAGGCCCCCATGCTTTGCGCAACCAGGCAGCTGGCAGACAAGTTGCCAATGCTCAGGACCAGGACATGCTTGAAGATCCTTTGATGGCTCAGCTTGCAGTTGCTATCGATGATGTTGGCTTGGACGGCGTGGAGGCTCACGATGACTCGGCGTTTGATGTTCCTGAACCACCCTGTTTGAGGTTCGATAACTTGTTGGGGATACCAGGCTTGCGTCATGTCATTGACAATGCCATTCAGGGCTTAGACGAGGTCATGAAAGGCTACAAAGACAATATCTTCCTTGCGCAGCAGGTGTGCCGCTTGCTCAGGAAACGCGACACCAAGCCCAAGCTGCTTCAGAGGTGTTTTGCGCACGGTCAAGGCCCACAGCTGGCCCAAGATATCCGGAATTTTGATGGTTGGATCCACACTGGTCGTTGGGGCACCGTTGTTTTTTCAGTCCCAGAGCTCTTGAAGGTCAAGCATGCAATGGTTTCTTGCTGGGATGAACAATTATTCGTGCAAGGGTTTGCAGATGAAAGTGAAGCCAGAAAGCGCGCCACAGTTCAGCTTGCTGAGGATGTGTCAAAAGCTGTGGGTAGTCCTGTGTGGTGGGGATGGTTGTCCATGCTTGAGGTGTTGAGCTCCATTCTTCGACAACACATTGCGTGGGCGGAATCTTGCCCTTGCCACTACCACGTGCTTCGCTCACATTCTGAGGAGCTGAGCCCAAAGCTGAAGGCCCAGTTTCTTCGATGCCCCATGCGGGGTAAGAGGGGAGCCGAGCTATCATCAGGTGAATTCTTGGAGTTGCTTGGTAACCTCTGGCAGATGAGCGCGGTTCAGGTCTTGCGTGTGTTGCCTGCAGACCTTGACGCAGGGCAGAGGCGGGGTTTGATCCAGGAGTTTGACCGGGCCCGTGCGCACCTAGGCTTCTACTTCGCTTTAAAGCTGACACACTTGCAACAGATGCCGTGGAAAGTTCTTCAAATCAGTCATTCAAATGAGGTGATTGCGCAAATGGCCGCCAGGGAGGCCTTGGCATCGAGATGCGTACATCCCCTTGTGCAGAGGTTACAAGGCCCCCTGAGAGCTTCATGCGAAAGGTGGTTGGCAGGCGAGCCTTTAAGTGCCGAGGGCATGGTCCGGCTGCAGCAATTCATTGCAAGCTTAAGGCTTGTGCCTACATCTGAACGTGCAGTGGAAGGACAACACGCCAAGGTACATCGCCACGGCCTAGGGCGCCCAAACCACACCGAGCACTTTCAAAGCTACTTTGTGCGCTCAAAGGAAATGGCTCGAGCTTTGGAGAGTGAGGAACTGTCGCTGGAATCCTTTGCATGGTACTGTCAGGCAGCTCGGAACCACCACCAAGCCTGCGCGTGTGTGGGGTTGTTAGGTCACCCAGCGCTCCAAAATAGAACGTACAAGCATAGTCGAAGAGACCCCCTCAAGGCAAGCATCATTTACCATGCAGACCCTTTCAGTTTGTACGCTGCAGCAGCGCCAGATGTCCGCATGAAGCCCAGTGCTGACCATGCTAGTGTTGAGCAGCAGCCGCCCTCAATCCAAGATGAGTCGAGTGCTGTTGCAGGCTGGCCTGCTTTGCTTTGTGTTGGTGTCCTAGTTAACCTGGAGCAACTGTGCGTAAGTCCACCCAGGTTGAGTAGATGAGAGCTTCGCGTGTAGAGCCCATCTCAAAGTTGCAAGGAGAGACAAGCCCAGCCTCAGTCATGTCTTTTATCCAGCGCTGATTCGCTAACCTCCCGCCCCTTTGAATTGTGCCAGGTCCTGGTGATGCTGGACGTTTTGGAGCCGGAGGCGCTGATTTGCAGCTTGCTCTGTCAGGCGAAGGTTCGTCAAGTAGCCTTTCAGAAACGTGCCAACGCCACTCAGGCGCTTTGCCTTTGCTAAAGAAGTACCTGCTGCAATACTTGCGTGACAGATTGCAATCAGAACATGCAGAGTTGTACTGCATTCCATTGCGAAGGGGAGTGCTTCGGCGGTTGCAAGACACTTTGCAGACAGGGAATTCTCCGTCCATGGCCGGGCATGACAGTGACAATGCCCTGCAACTCCCTGGGTTTGAGGTGGACCTAGATGATGTACTTGCAATTCCACAGCAGGTGTCGCAGGCTTCCCGCTTTGGCCAAGCTGCGCAGGGGGTCCTGTTTTTCCATGTTGTGAGATGTTTTCCCAAGAAACTCATCCGCGTAGCAGCAGAGAACGAGACGGGCTTTGATTCTTCAGACATAGTGATTGCCCCCCACCGTGTTCTTCATGTTGCCGCTGCAAGCAGAGAAGTCATTGTTGATAGTGATGCTCTGGATTGGGTGAGCGCTGGGGACAAACAGCCTTTTGTGCTCAGCCTGGACAGCTTTTCTTGCGAGGATTTGCTGAATGTGTTCATGTGGTCTTCAGGCGAAACTCTTTCATATGGCCTATGGGGTGGCCTCAGTGAAGCCGTGACAGGATCCCTTCGCAACGTCTTGCCGGCAGTGATTGAGGACCTGCTTTCAAAGGTCAAAGCAGATACCTATCTGCTGGATGAACATAGGCCAGAAACCGCAGGCTGGAAAGATTGCTTGAATAGCATGGCAGATGCTGGTTTGGTGGACATGGTGTCCAGCGATGCTCGGTTTTCGAAGTGGGCTTTGCGGGAGAAAGGGTTGCAGCGCATGAAAGCTGGCTATCGACTCAAGAACCCTGTGCAACTGTGTGGCTTGCGAAATGATGTAGCTGTTTCTGAGCGGTCTGTTTGGGAGTTAATGCTTTCTCTGGACTTGGATGGCTGGACGCATGTTGTGAAGAAGAAGGCCAACGATCCACCTTATGTGCCCGGATCAACGCCCAAGGTTTGGTATAGCAGGCCTGGAGACAATGCCGTGTCATCCTGGTATCTTCTAGCCTTGTTGCAAGACTGCAGGGAGGTGCCCCATTGGCAAGCTGCTGGCCATTATGAGGCCGTTGTTGAAGGCCGTCTCATTCCTCAGCGCGGATGTCGGAGAAAAGCATTGGCCATCAAGCAGACAGCAGAAGATGCGTGGGACATTCCAGCCATGGCTGACGAAGCCCCAAAGCCGAAGCCAGGTGCCAAGAGACGTCGAACCGTGGCGCCTCTGCCTGCGCCGAATGCGCTGGAAGCCATAGACAACATTGCGGTTGCTCATCCTGAGCCAGATGACGAAGCTGCGGAAGATGAAGCATTGCAGATGCTCTTGGAGGCAGAAGAGCCTGATGACTCTGAATGCAATACAAGCTCTTCAAGCTCCTCTTCTAGCCAAAGCTCTTCTAGCAGCAGTTCTGATGACAGCGATAGCAGTGATGAGCCAGCCGCACCAGCCAAAGCTAAAGCCCCTTCCAAGCCAAAGGGGTCGCGTGGACGGCAGGCCCCAACAGCCGAGAGAGCAGTCAACCCGAGGGCAGGGTTCCGCTACGGCCTCGGCTACGCTGTGAGGGTTTATAAAGCTGGCGAAGCTGTTGGATACGAGATGTCCTGTGGGCATCCTTGCCATGATGATGGCAAATGCCGCAAAAACCTCAAAGGGGTGACCAAGCAAGGGACGGAGGCTGACACTGTCAATCTTCTGAAGGTGTGGCTCATTCGAGGTCGGCATTCGCTAAGTGCGAAGGAGCACATGCAGGAGATTTGGAGCGAAGTCGAAAGGGACTTCAAGCAGGGCCAGTTGGAGATTGCGCCAGAGGATCCTCCGCTCAACTACACGGACCGAGAGGGACGCTCATGTGTGTTCACTCCCAGATGAGGTGGTGAAAAAGTAAGGTGAGTGCCCAGGGTTCTCTTTTTCGGAAAACCTGACAGCTTGGGCTTCTCGCTTCAGTCATGTCCATGGACCATGGACTATATCTTCTGAGCCAAAACCTTCAGCCTTTAACGGAAGAGACCCTACATTGCAAGAGTTGGTCGTTGTGTAATGGTCCCGAGCCCAGACCATTTGCTTTGAGTAGTGCAAGAGAGTAAGTAGGGCTAGAATTGCGTTATAATTTGTCATATTAGAGCAGCCTGATTTCAGATCTTCAGATGATAGCTTGCGCAGCTCACAGATTTCTGGGTTTCAATTGACATTTTTTTGGAGGGTGTCAGGGTTGTGGCTTCCCTGTGGAGCAGCTCTCAGGCGTCTTACCAAAAGCCAAAGCCCCGAAACCCCAAAGCCCGGTGACGATCGACTAGATTGTGCACTGCCCGCGGTAATTCCACATCACCATTCCATTTGCAAAGATCACCCAGAAGAGATTGAAGAGATGCAGTCGGTGTAGTGTTACAGCACCAACATAGGTAGTTTGATATAGACGTCCCAGCAATATCCCAGACGATGGCCTCAAAGCAATATAGCTTGAGCAATGTGCTTGTCCTGAGTAGTCGCTGTGAGCTGAGTTGCTTGGATGTTGTAGGGTGATGGCTGCTGACTTCTGTTTTCAGAGCACATTGGCAGATTAAGACGACTGAGACTTGATATTTCAGTTTTTGTTCGCCAAACCACCTTGTTCTGAAGAATCCAGCAATTTTCGCTGAGCTAGCTGCAGTTTTTTGAAGCCAAGTGCATTTCCCAGTTCTTTTCGAGCTGGAGCAAGCTTGGGGGGAACATTGGGCATGGGTTGCAGCTTATTTTCGCAAGAAATGGGGTCAGAGGGTCTGCGAATCTCCTAAATTCTTCAAAAGCAAGGAAAGATGGCCAAAGGGCCCTCAGCACGAACTTCCACGAAGTTCCACGAAGTTTGCGCGAAGTTTGAAGGGCCCATTTCCATGCATTTTGAAGCAGTTTTAGGGCCAAAAAGGCCCTCGCACGAAGTTGCACGAGCTTACACGAAGTTCCACGAAGTTCCACGATGGGCTGACCCTAGGAGAAGCAAATCAAGCGATTTCCAAATGGCTTTCTCATCTTTTAAGCGATTTTGCATGGTTTTGAATGCTTTTGTATGCATTTGCTTGATTTTCTATGTTTTTGTAGGGTTTTGAATGATTTAGAATGGTTTCGCATGATTTAGCATGTTTTCGCATGATTTAGCATGTTTTTGCATGCTTTAGCATGTTTTTGCACAGATTAGCCTGTTTTCGCAGGATTTCGCATGTTTTCACATGATTTAGCATGTTTCCGCACGATGTCGCATGTTTTCGCATGATTAGCACGTTTCACGTTTTCGCCTGATTTTTGCATGCCTTTATGCGTTTGAACATGATTTGTTGGTGTTTGGAAATTCATGATGCGAGCATGAAGATTTTGAGTAATGTCACAGGCATTCAAGAGTTTGCAAATTTTTGCAAGTGAGCATCGCGAAGCTTCATGTGTTGGAAGGGCAACAGTTGAGAAGGTTTTTCTTATTGCGTTTGGCAGTTCAAGCAAGTAGTCGCAGCGCGTGTTGCCATTGGAGACAAGTGACAAGCGCATACCAGCTTGACATGTCACATCAGTTGTGCCAGGATGTGAGTATCAATCAGACAACAGCAAGCACCTTAAAGCGCAGTGAGCTTTTCAATCTAGGGTTGCAGCTTAGCCGTCTTCTGTACCAAAGGTTGCGTGATGAATATTGGTCGCCGTGCCAGCAGCTTGCTGGATGACCGGGGCGCTGAAAGCCAAGAGCAGCTCAACCAGTGGGATCAATTCTATGCGTTGAGGTTTCAGGAGTTCAGCCTGATGAGTGAACGTCTCCTAGGCAACCTCCAAAGAGGTCTCTATGTTGGAACAGATTTCAGTGGTTTTGATGCACCCCGTGAGTGCTTCCGCATCATGACATGTGCTCTTGACAAAGAGTTTGGCGCGCAGCTCTCAGATCATGTGCATTTTGTGCGCTCATGTGATTTGGGGGTGTTGCAAAAGAAGTGCTTGATGCTGCAGAGCGACATGTTCGATGCTGGCGGCTCTTGTGTGTTCAGTGATGTCCTGGATCGCTTGAATCCAGACGCTCGAGATTGGATTAAGACTGCAGGGCCAACCAAGACCATGAGCCTGCAGGGTGCTCAGGCAGCCAATCAATTGGTCGAGCAGTTTGTGCAGCGCAGCAAGGGTCAGCTTTTCATGGGAGATGGCTGCAGCTATTGTGAAATGCACCGCCAACGCTGCCCAGCTTTCATTTCCGCTGTTTTGCAGTCCAAGAAGGACAGTGGCGAGGCAAGCAGCAGTGCAAGTGTAGCAGGCGTGAGCGCCGGAAGTGATGGTGATGGTAGTGTGTCAGTGTCTCCTACAAAAATGAAAAAGCAATCCTATGCTGGGAAGCCTTGGCATGAGGGAGCTTTGAATCTCTCAATGGGCAGTGACGAAGACATGCCTGTTGTTTGCAACATATCAGGGCTGGTTTGCACAGACTACACACCTTTGGGCAAACAGCGCGGGCTGGTAGGTGCCGGGCTCACAGAGCCCGTTCACGCAGTCTGGATCGCAGAGCGCCGTTATTTGGCAAGCCATGACATGGAGGATTGGTTTTTCACAGAGAACTCCTCCAAATACCCTGTCGAGGCCAAACAGGTTGCGGCTTTGTGCGAAACGCATGACGTCAAGTACGTCCATGTTTGCCCCAGCAAATTGAACTACCCCATGCACCGACGCAGGACTTTCACCTTTGGTGTCAACAGGAGGCTGTGGGTGTGGGTAGGGCCAACTTGTCCTGGGGACATTCAAATGCAGTTTGATATGGCTTTCGGTGCTGAGACGCAGTTTACCGGAGACATGTATTTCATGGCTGACGCAACAACCATCCATAAATTTGCTGAGGAGAGAGCGTCCCGTCGAGGAAAGAAGCTTCCTGCAGATTTCCGCCAGCGGAGCATGAAGGAGTATCTGTCCTGCCTTGTGCCTCCAGGTGCAATGGTCCGCCTGAGCCAGTATGAAAAGGTGAGGCCTGAGTTGGAGAGCTTGGATGGATCCTTCCTGGTCGATTTAGATCATAATCTTGGCTGTGGTCCTGCTTGTGGTCCTCTCACGCCGGCCTTGGACACTCACCCATGCATCTTTTCTTTCAAGCACGAGAGATTGGCCTTGGGCTCAGAGCTGCTAGGTGCGCAAGGTGTTGATATGTTCCAGGGCATGGCAGGGAATCGAGGACTTTCCCCACTGAAGCGCGTGTTTGAGCAACTTGGTGACGCTGACCAGCGTTTCCTGGCTGGCAACACGATGCACATACCATCATTGTCAGCGTGGATGTTTTTCGCCATCAGCAATGTCAGATCCCGTGCCGAGCTGTCCAGACTGCCAAAGCGCATGAGTCAGCCTGAAAAGCTTGTTGAAGATGAAGGTGACCAGCAGAAAGCACGCAGGCCCCGGCTCAGACTGTGAAAGACTTGTTGAGACCAGGCCGTTGTGAATCCCACTTGATGTGGCTTTTAAATGTTGGGCGCAGGCCCCCAGGCTTGATGGTGCTTGAATGCCTGCCAGAAGTAGTCTCTGAGAATCTTGCTAGCGCAAGTTACATGTGCAGGTGGAGTAGTGCTTGGCGTCATATGTTTCAAGGTGATAGGCTAGTCATGGGATTGATTGTCCCGGCATTTGCAGGATTCCAGCCAGCGTTGCTTGTTAACAAGCAAAAGAAATTTTGCTGCGATTGGATGATGATATTCCAATCGCGTACAGAGTGCGATGAGTGCGGCAAGGGTTGTTCCATTTGACCATGTTGTGGCCTGCGTGACCGACTTGAGGGAAACGTGCTTGAGTTTGGGGGTTGAGTGTATTGAGCGTTGAATGACAGCGCTAGCAATCATAGTGCAAGATTGATTTTGCATCGAGCTCAGAAATTGTGAGACCTTCCGAGATCCGTGTCAAAGGCACTGCCGACACTCTTCGAGCATGACTGATGACTTTGAAGTTCCTCAGGACGTTCCGCCCCCGCCAGCTCCAACACCTTCGTCAAGGCGTACCTCCAGAGGGTCCGCTGCGTCCTCAACAACCGAGGGCACCAAGAGTCGAACTAAGCTTTGCGGCTTTCCAGCGTGCGACCTAGATTGCAAGGCTGGACGGCGACACTGTGGTCATCACCATCGCCACCTTGACAACGCCCGTAATCAAGTCATCAAGGCGAAGGGGGAACAGGCCGGGAAGTCATTCATGGACAAGTGCAAAGACCTTGAGTTCGCCAATGGCCAGATCGAGTACATGGCCAAAAAGTCCGTGGGACTTCCCATGTTCGCCAGAGCGCCGTTGATCGACTTTGTTGCCTGGGAACAGGAATTCGGAACCCTAGTTGCCACGAAATCCGGAAGCCAGCTTCGTCCCTTCGAAGAGGAACAATGGGTAATCAGACAGGTCAGCAAATTTGGCCGTGTACAGGGCCGAGATGAAGCAAGAATGGAAGCGAAAGCTGGCAGGCTCGCATCGCAGGGATTACGCGGGCTATCAAGGTGCTGCGTCTGTGGCTGCCTGCTATCGAATTCGAAGAAAATAGCGAGACTCAGTATGCCAAGGGTGCGTCCAAGGAACAGAGCAAGGGTAAGAAACGGCCAAAGGAGTATGAGACGGATGCATTCCGTCGCCATGCCACTGAGTGCAGCTTCGACTTGGCGCACTCGTTCTTCAGTGGCAAGTCTGCCGCTGTGGATGAAGCAGAAGGTGAGGATGGCGAGATGCCATCCGAGGGCGCCGCTGCTTCCACTTCCACGGCGGAGCAGACCAAGCAGAACGCAGGTGTGAAGCGCAAGGTCGCAGATGCCTTGGATGCTTCCGACGATGAGGATGATACCAGCAAGACCAAGCCAAAGAAGAAGAAGAGTGCTAGCAGCATGGCCAGTGCAAGAGCTCGCTTTTTGATTCCATCTCGAAGCAGATGAGTGCCAAGGATTCCAGCATCAACGTCCGCATTGTTGAGGCCAAGAAGGCGCAGGCAGAGGAGGCTAAGGCTCCTCCCCCTTCGGCAGCAACGGATCTGACCACCCGCAAGATGTACAATTCTGCTTTGAGTGCTTGCCTTGAGCTTGTCACTTGGTGGAAGGACCCTGATGCCTTGAAGAAGGCAGTGGAGAAGCACAACCAGGACATGAAAAGCAAGGGAGATGACAACTCTGCCAAGTTGCTTGTAGATGCAGCTGTGGAAGACAAAATCTCCGGGCAGAGCCCAAGCTTGCAGTGGGCCTTGCAGCATGCCGGATCGAGCATATCCTTGGACCGTGGCGTAATCCTTCGCACCAAGGCGTGCATGGATTCCTTCATCAAGGCCATCCCGCAGGGCGAGATGGACGAGGACGTCTTGGACAAGCAGCGGTTGGTGTGGAAGAGAATGTTTAACTGCTTGACGCAGTTAGAACAGTGCCTGAAGAAGAGTGCCGCGGATGTCAACAAACACGTTGCTGGTGTAGCCTCTGCCATCGAGAAGGAGAACAAACGCAAGAAGGACAAGGACGCGAAGGAAGCTGCGGCCAAACACATGGCCTCGGTCCAGGAGGAGGTCCGGAAGGCTAAGGCTGAGGGCACAGAGCTGGCAGGGATTTTCAAGCTCGACAAAGCGTCCGAGTTGCAGGCTGCAATGTAAACAGGTTGATTTTGTGTTTTATTTGGAGGATTCCCGCAACTTAGAACAAAACCCTTAACTCCTAAACCTTGAACCTTACACCCCGCATTCCCGAACCCCAAGCCCAGTGTTTCGTTTTCTCAGCTGGCAGGCCATCCAGATTGTGAAGGGGAATTCCATCCCCGCTGCCTTCAATTTGGATATCCCCTTTGTGCTGGAGGAGTCTTCCCATCAGAAAGCCTGGGCCGACAACTCCGTGTGTCTCCAGGTGCTGACCAACTTCGGTGCCAGATACAAGAAGGTCCCAACCTGCGAGACAAGTGGCAAGGTGACGCAGCCATTTCAGGCCCGGGCAGGCAATGAGCCCACAGAGAAGTTCTTTGCAGATGTGGTGGCCCCAGTCAAGGGCTCCATCGTCGACATCAGTGAGTTCGCCGTAAACTGGATGAGCACAAGTTGGATGTTCGGTGTGTTGCCAAAGCGAACTTTTGCGGGCTTGCCTCCCAACTCTGCTGCGTGCTTCCGGGCGCTGGTCTACGGGGAGATTGAGGTGTACACGTTCTCAACTGTGGATTTTCTTACGAAATTGAAGCAGAAGAACATGGCAGTGGCAACCACAGTGACCGAGTTGGAGCAGGCCCTTTGAGCTTTAAATTGGGTCAGGGCAGAGTTTGCGTCCTTAATTGTGATATTTGATGCGTTCGCTCGTTTGAGTTGCTGTTGCTTGAGGTTTTCAAGATTCCTTTATGTGACCACGCAGGGCCACCCAATCCCCTAGACTCTAGATCCTTAGATCACCCATTTAACCCCCAAACTTTCAACCCCAAATCCTATAGATCCTTATATCACTTTGATCAGTTCCTCAGCTCTTAACCCTATAGCCCTACAGACGCTAAGCCCAGACTGGCTGGTGCCAGGGCGAATCCCATATACATCCTAAACCCTCAGTCCTAGACCTTGAACCTTGGACCCCGAACCTTAAACTTTAAGCCCTAGAGAAGCCGCGGTTGTGCGTAATGTTCATGTATTTGTTGTTACGGTATTCTTGAACAGCAATTTCTTTTCAATCATGGTTTTCCCTGAGGTCATCCTGGACATGGACGTGGACGGGTGGAAATCACTTGATGGGTTCAAGCCGTTTTACCATGTCCTGAAGCAGAACCAGCTGATGTACACGCCAGTAGGCCACGTGATGGTGGAAAGGTCCTTGGAGGGTACCATGATTTACGGAGTTCGAAAGAGCTACATTTTTGCCGGGAACGCAAGTTTGTCTGAGTATGGGCAGTGCCTAGCCTTGTTTGCCAAAGGCAACAATGCTGAAAGGATGCAGCAGGTACATGATGCCCTGAAGGCAGCAACAGCTAAGCTGAAGCAGGCTTAGAAGTCGTAGAGGCTTGAAGAACTTGCAGCCCGTTTTTTTTGAAGCGCATGAATGCGCAGCACGGAGCTCTGAGCTCCGCCATCCATGTGTGCGAGGCTGTTGGCAACAAGCTGTTGGTCTCTCATGTCATGGCGTGACATCTCAGGTTTTGCAGATCATCCCGAAGCGTTGTGCAAGAAATGTGTTTCATTCAGAGCCAAGTGGTGAGAGTCGTGCTGCAGTGCAAGTTGATGTACGTGAGAATTTTGACTTACGCATTGGTGTTTTTCCCAACGGCCGCTCCTCCAGTCCCTGCAGGCCACCTGGAGTTTGCCCCTCCTGTGCCAAGGCCGCCTGGAGTTCGCCCCTCCAGTTGGGAATTTTGTGCAAGTGGTGAAGGGTTGGGGAGGTGTGGGGGGTATTTTTCTTTTAAAAACAAGTCTAAACGAAACTGCGGTTGGAGCTGGCTGCCTCTTGGAGTTCGCCCCTCCAAAGCAAAAAATGGCGTCGCCGCGAAATGTTACGAATCACGAAGCCACATCATGTCACATAACAGCATTGCACACGCAGACATGGCATCATGGCAATCATGGCAATGCATCAGGGCGCTTGAAGCTTGAGTTTTGGTGACACAGTGTGTCACATGCAAATCAATTTTTGCTGGCAAGTGATTGTCGGCATGTGTGCCTTGTCTTAAATCTCTTACCCTAAGCCCTAAATCTCCCTTCTAAAGAATCCCTAAGCCCTAAGCCCTTCCCTAAGCCCTAATTCTTCTTAATAATTCTTAAGCCCTAACCCTAAGCATTTGGCTCAAATGTGGCACCATGGCTCAATGATGTGGCGATGTGTGGCGCGCATCTCCCCAACCCAAGGTATTTGGCTCAAATGTGGCTACATGGCTCAATGACGTAGCGCAAATCTCCCAGGCCCCAAGTGTCTGGCTTAAACGTGGTGCGAGGCGCAATGATTTCGCGCCACGACTCAACGATGTGGCGCAAACCTCCTAGACCCCAACTGTCCGGCTCAAATGCAATGCCAGGCCCAAGGATGTGGTGCCACGGCTCAACGATTTGGCGCAAATCTCCTAGATCCCAAATGTCTGGCTCAATCGTGGCACAAATCTGCCATGGTGACCATAAGTGCATCGTCGACTATCGATTTGTGTGACATAGGTTGTTATTTGAAGCTTGATGGGTGAATTTCTGTGAACTCTGCCCAAGCATAAGCAGCACGAAGTTGCACGAAAATGCACTCCCAAAGCGACATTCGGACAACTTACCAGCCTCCACAGCGTCGTAGCTGCGAACGCCACGGCCCCAGCCGGCCTCAGATGATTCAACCCGCTCTCTCCTTCTGCCTCTGTCCCTCTCCGTATCTCCCTCCCTCTCTCTCTCTCTCTCTCTCTCTCTCTCTGTCTCCTGCGGGCAGGCTGACTCTCTTTCTGTTTCTCTGCTTGTCTGTCTCTTTGTCTCTCTCTGTCTTTTGTCTGTCAATGTCTGCGTCAGTCTCTGCGAGTGTGTGCGTGTACCTCTCTCTCCCTCTCTTTGTTTTTATCTTTCTCTTCTCCTTCTTTCTCTTCATTTCTCTCTCTTCATCTCCATCTCTCTATCTCTCTCTCTCTCTTTCTCTCTCAGAGTCTCAGCCGTAGGGATGGTGGTGGACACACGCAACCAAAACTGGCTGCGCCTGCTTGTGTGCGACAAACCAACAAGCTACGTCACGCTACTACCGTCAACTTGAAATCGCGGGAATGGCGGGTTGTTGTGGCTAATACCCCGGCAGGTCATGGTGCTTTGGTTTGGCCAAGGTGGGCAAGTGGCTAACGACTTGTTCGACCTCGCCACAGGCACGGTCTTTCTGGAAGCACCTGCGTTGGACGCAAGCGTGAGCAAGGTCGAAAGCACTGCGATGATGCTGCGTGGGATCATATGATGAGCTCCTTCGCACGCGTAGTAAGGCTCATCGAAAGCCTCAAGCCCGAGGAGCCTGGCCATTCACTGCAAGCCACCCGGAGGGCACGATCACACGAAGCCTTCTACTCGCATGAGCCCATGACGTGAGTTTCCAGCAGGTGCGCCGTTGGATTGTAAAGCTCAGACAGATCCGAAGGCAAGCTTTGTCAAGGTTAAATAGTGTCGCCGGACCAATCCAAGTTGCAGGACGCTCTCTACAGACTCTACAGCCCACCAACTGCAGTTGGAGCGACGACGACGACGGCTGGAGAGACGTGCGTGGGGCCCTTTCTGCTACAAGACGAACACACTCGAGAGTGTTGGCGCACGCGTCCCCTAGGCGAAGCGGAACCGTTGGTAGCTCAGGGCTACCATACGCCTCACGCTGTTGTGTATGTAGCTGGGTTGTGACCGCTTGGTGCAGTCGCTGCTCAGGCCTGTGGCAGCGCGCCTAGTCCTTCAAGCAAGCGCTCTCTCGCAGCTGATCACTGCGTACCTGCTGCAGCGAGCGGCCTGCGCCTGCAGCTTTATCTGAAGCTCTCTCACTGCGCAAAATGCAAGATGTGCCAGCGTTGTCTGCCTTTTGCAGGCAGTTTAACGGACACAGCCCGCAATCAAGAAGAAACAAGTTAATCTTAGCCCAGGAAGAAAACAATTGCTGTGTACCTACCTGATCGAGGATGAAGTGGAATCGAGGTCGCATTCTTGCGCCCTAAAGGTTAGGGGGTTATGCCTCACAACGAATTTTCAGTTCAGCCGTCCCTCTTGCGCTGCCTTCCTTCTCGCTGCTCAAGTTGAATCTTTCGTGGCTTGGCTGTGGCTTGCTTCGTCTTGCGTTGCATCTTCTTGCTCAAGTTAGCTTTTTGGTGTTCATGGCTTGGCCGTATTCGTCTTGTGCGCCAGCCCGTGTAGACTTGCTCGTGCCGGAACAGCATACTGTCAACAGTAGCACTTGTGACAATGCTGCTCTCAGTTCGCAGGCTACGGCCTTGTGGGTGCAGCGTCTTGCCCGTGCAATTATGCTACCTTTTTACGTGTAGCCTCTGAGTTCTGTGGCTTCGCTGTATGCTGTCCTGGGCAGAGTGTAATTCCCTGTTAGCACGTGCTTGTACGTTGCTTTTGTTACTTGGTGCCACACGTTACATGCTGCTTCTGGTGCCACAGGTTTATATGGCTACCTGAAGCCGGATTGCAAGCCACACCTTGTCGTGTCCAACAGCGTTGCCGGGGAGGAGGGGGAGAAGGCGCCGCCAAAAAAAAAAAAACATTGTTGCCGGTGCTCCAGCTATTTGATTTAGCAGCTATTAAAAGGGTCTGGAAGAATCATAGCAGATTTGCTGAGACTGTGTGCATGTTTGGAGATGCTTCGAGTGCAGGCCAATGCTACCGCTCCTTTTGGGGCCGAGATTCTTCAGGCATTCCACTCGGCGTGTTTGCATGCGTCAGCGTACGCAATGCGCAGGGAATCCATTTGTTTTTGGAATTTTGTTTTTGACGTTTTCTTTGTCCCAGGAATACTGCAAATTGCAGCATTTGGAGCTTTCGAAAGGCTGCCAATACCGAAAATTACAACACTTGCGGCTCTTGAAAGGCGATGAATACTGCAAATTGCAACATTTGCGTCTCTTGAAAGGCTACGAATACTGCAAATTACACCCTTTAGGGTTTAGGGTTTTTAGGGTTTAGGGTTTTTGGAGTTTAGGGCTTTTAGGGTTTAGGGTTTGTAGAGTTTAGGGCTGTTAGGGTTTAGGCTGTCTAGGGTTTGGGGGTTCTAGGGTTTAGGGGTTTGGGGCTTTCTAGGGTTTAGGGTTTTTAGCGAGTCGGGTTTTTAGGGTTTTTTGGTTTGGGATTGTTAGGGTTCAGGGTTTTCAGCCTTCTGGGGTTTCGGGTTTTTAGGGTCTAGGCTTTAGGGTCCTTCAAGAGCTCGAAATGCTACAATTTGCAGTAGCCTTGGGATAAGAAACTTTCAAACATAAAAAATCAAACAAGAGACAATAAGCATGCCGAAATTAATATTTGATCCAATGCGCAGTAGCATGAAAAGACAGTGCAGAGATGTGCGAAGCCAGTGAGGCCTCGCAACACGCAACCGCAACTAGCAGGACATCCACTTCTTCTGGCAGCCCGAGCCTCAGTAGACCTTTCTCATGAGCCGGTCAGTTCGCATATGCCCCCTGAGCCCCCAACACAAGAGCAATCCCCGAAAATACCAGCTAAAAGTAGCAAATAAGGAACAGGCAAGTAAGGATCAAGAAGTGCAGGACAAATAAGGCCAAATAGCAGCCAATAAAGGCAAATGACCTTAGACAAGCGAAAACAACAAATCATGCCAGATGAAAACTTGGACTTGAAGACAGACAAATCATGAGAAAGAGTGAGATTCCTTGCGGTCTCATGCGGGTGGGCTCATAGGCATAGGCCACCCATCAGAGGTGGGCGCCCCTGCATACTGAGGATGTACCCAAACCTTGTAAGTACTGTGGCCCGAAAATCCGAAAATATTCTCACAAATGTCAAACGCAGGTTAGTAGGTAAAGGGCCTGCGACTCAAGCTGGCCCTAGCAAAAAAAATTAGCTTCCCAGCCTGACCGCGCGCACTTGAATGTACATGTCATCTTGCTTGAGGCGCGCCATGCTGACCTTTGTTCAGCAGCAAAGCATTCCCAGCTTGCCGAAGAGGGCCTGGCAGGGCTCGCGCACATGTACCCTGGATCCGCGCATATAGAATCAAATCAGCAAGCCTGTTGCGATCCTGCGCAGCTCTTGAATCAGTTGATCAGTATACAGCAGCAGAGTGTTGTTTTGCCATGGCGGTAGCTTCGCACTGGCGTTGTGGTTCCCGTGGCTCTCTATGCTGAATGCCCATGCGGCCCATGCTCGCGGTTTCACTTGGTGAACAACTTCCGATGAGGGAGCAGGCGAAAAAGTGTTTTGGAGCACAACTTGCTGTCATCAAGCTGATCAAGGAAGCAGCGCGCACGAGTGCTGATTCTTTTCGAACCATTGCATTCATCCAATGTGTCCTAATTACATCTATGTAATAGCACAATCACGCATGGTAACAATCAGGGCCAGGCAGAAGGGGACAGTAAAATTTCAGTATACCGCAGACACAAGCTCGAGCTCTCCACTTCCCGTGCCTGTGCCGGATTGCTTCCAGCATCATAACCGCGAACGCCACGGCCTTAGCCCTCCTCAGATGATGATGCCCTCCTTCTCCTTCTTCCTCTCTCCCTGTCCGTCTCCCTCTGCCTCTCTGCCTTCTGCCTCTGTCTATTCTTCTTCCTTCTCTCTCTCTCTCTCTCTCTGTTGCCCCCTCTCTCTCTCTCTCTTTCTGTCTCTCTTTCTCTGGCAGTCTCTCTCTGTTTCTCTCCCAAAGCCCCTCTCTCTCTCTCTCTCATTCTCTTTCTCTCTGCCTCTGTATCTCTCTTTCTTTTTTCTGTCTTTTTCGTCACTCTCTCATTTTCTGTATTGTTTGTCTCTTTCCCTCTCTCTCTCTCTCTCTCTCTCTTTCTCTGTCTCTCCTTTTCTCTCTCTCTCTCTTTTTCTCTGTCTGTCCGTCTGTCTCTCTCCTTCTCTCTCGCTCGCTTTTTCTCTATCTCTCTTTGTCTGTCCCTGGCAGGTGATGGCAGGCTGGTACCGTGCGGCGGGACAGATTGCGAACGACTTGTTCGACCTCGCGACAGGCACGATTTCTCTGTAAGCCTCTGCGTCTGACGGAAGCCTGAGCAAGGTCGAGAGTATTGCGATGATGCGACATGGGGTCGTCTGATGGTCGGCTTCATGCGCATCGTCACGCTCATGGAGAGCCTCAAGCCCGGGGACGCCGGCCACTCACTGCAAGCCACTCGGAAGGCGCAATCACATGAAGCCTTGTACTTGGCGCCATCACGTGAGTGCCCAGTACGTCCGCCGTTGGACTGTGAAGCTTGGACAGATCCGAAGGCAAGCCTTGTCAAGATTAAATATACTGTCGCCCAACCAATCCAACGTGCAGGTTGCGCTCTGCAGCCCGCCAACAGCAGACGGAGCGACAACGACGGCTGGAGAGACGTGCATCTGCCCCTCTCTTTGCAA
Source organism: Symbiodinium pilosum (assembly GCA_905231905.1). Taxonomy (NCBI): domain Eukaryota; class Dinophyceae; order Suessiales; family Symbiodiniaceae; genus Symbiodinium; species Symbiodinium pilosum. The sequence continues at coordinate 19,215 of CAJNIZ010005519.1, forward strand.
AACGAGCATACTCGGGATAGCGTTGGTGCATGTGTCCCCTAGGCAAAGCGGAACCGCTGGTAGCTCAGGGTTACGATACGCTTCA
>CAJNIZ010005520.1:2969-19299 GCA_905231905.1 Symbiodinium pilosum
AGGGTTTAGGGTTTGGGGGCTATGATTTGGTGCTTGGGCTTCAGGTTATCTTGGGCATGGTTGAAAGCACGTGCCAGTTTAATGTTGCTAAAGCCCAATGAGGGATGTAAAGATAGCATCTTTAATCGTATCTCATATGTGGAGCTAGTCACATCAGCTACAGTCAAGATCTCCCCATTAATTAATGGACATGGCTCCCTCATTAGGGCCTATACTCGACTACAAGAGGGACCCATGTGTCCACTGATAAAGGTTCCTTCACAAGCGTAATGTTGGTAGTAGCTCCTACAAGGCTCACGCCTTTCCGTCACAAGTGGGCTCAAGGGTTTAGGATAGCTTGTTGATAGGTTTACTGGGTCATTGTTATGGAATCTAAATCAAGATACTAAGATAAACCTACTATTTACTGTATACTCATACTATGGTAACTTTATTTCAGTTCACTAAGTCCCTATATTACTCCAGTTTCCATTTCATGTTCCATTTCCTTTTCCATTCGATTCTCCATTATAGGAAGATAATATGGTAACCTTATTTAAGTTCCTTAACAGCAACCTAATTGAGGGGTACCCTAAACCCTAGACCGCGTGACTGGTTGCGGAGGTTGAGGTTGGGATTGTTGGGCTTTCCACATTTCGAGCTTGAGTGCTTGCTGGAGTGTCGGCCCACACTCGGACACTGACGGCTTTAACGCTTTGGATTTACGGTTGGATTTAGGGTTTGGGGTTTACTCCTAGGAAAATCAAGGTTAGGCTTCGTGTTGAGGTTTTGTCTACGATCCTCCCAAGGAAAGAGACGGACTGTTGTGCTGAGGAACTACTGAACTCCAATTTGCAAGGACTTCTGTCTCAAGCAAGGACACCCCTACATAACCCTTCTGTAGCCCCTACGGCTCCTATGTAATCCTATGTAACCCCTGTAATCCCTATCCATCCTCAGTTCATCACCTCTACCTATAACTGCTAGTACCAAACAAATCTGCATGCCCCTAAATACTCTAAAACTCAGGATTCCAGCCGTGAAACTTGAAAAGCCGAACCCAAAGATCTTAAAGTCTGGTACTTTTCAACCACAGCTGTTTGAGCAGCTTCCAAAATAAGATTTCCCAGCATATACCCCGCGAAGCCCCAAGTTTGGAAAACGCCCATGTGCGCCCACCGTGCAGCTGCTTTCAGCGAGCTCCATGTTCTCGTAACTTAGCGAAGTTGTTGCTCTAGCTTGGAGGGGACTTAGTGAGGAGTGGATAGGAAAATGGACCACAATATGGACCCCGGCCTTTATACTGCAATCCTTTTTATGGGGACCCCAAAAAGGTACCCCTAATTTTGATCAGGGGGCCTGTATGAGTTGGTAAGGGAATAGCTAGCGTTACTATGTGGTTCATGCGGGTTACACCTATCCTTGCCATGCCCCCCCGACTCTGCAAACAGGGATATGGGAGGTTTCCCACGGTTGAGGGTTTGAGGGTCTAGGGGTGAATCAAGCCCCTAGTGCATTTTGCCTATTTCATGGGTTTGAAATCTTGGGCATTAGGGTTTAGGGTGTAGCGTGAAAATTCTGGGTCCTGATTTTGGATGCTGTTTTCAAATATGCTAACATTACACGTCCTATACGGAAAGGAGTCTGTCTGGAGAACTTGAACCAATCATCTTGAGATAAGGCCTTGACGCAGCATCACGGTTCCGTCTCTATTACTTCAAGGTGGCAAAGTCTTATCCATGTAGGCATATAGCATATCCTTGGGCCCTAAAGTTGGTATCTGGGAACTTCTTTGGGCCTTAAGTATATGCTACATAATATAATCCTAAACCCTGAACCCTATGTACTATATAGCTACATGGACCCTTTGGCTTGGCCTGCAGGGGGCGATTGCTAGTCCCTTTCGCCCGGAAGAAGGAAGGACTGGCGTTTTTGGCCCAACCCTTACAGCAAAAACTGTGATGCCACCGGTAGGTCCTGTCAACCTATCCTTCTAGCTTCCTGACTGTGCAACACCTTCCCTAGAAGTCCAGGTACCCATATAGTAGGTCCTTGGGTTGTGGATAGTACAAATTTATATAGGAACCCAATATATAGGTAACTGTGCTTCTAGGGCTTCAGAAGCAATCCTAAAGCCCTACTCTGGACCCACACCTTGCGCCTCGGATACGCGTGATTACGCGGTAGGGGGACCTGAAACCCGAATAATTTGGGTACTTGGACCCTAAAAACCTATGTATCCCCGTATACCTTTAAGGCCCCATCATTTGGGTACCTGGACCCTCAGGGTATGATGAGGATTCACGGGCAGGTTCTGCAGCCAGAATAGCCACGAAAACTGGGTTGCTGTTGAGGAAGTTACTTAAAGTTACTAAAGTAAGGAAACCTTACTATTTACTACATATACATATATAAACACCCATGATATGGTAACTTAAGCTCATTCACTATAATCACTATAATGAGTAAACCCTATTATTTACTAGATGCCTAGAATATGGTAACTTAAGATTAAATTTCTTAGTGAACAGCAACCCGCCAAAAGCACTGCCATCCTTCAACTCCCGAAACGAACCTGGGTTTAGCATTAACCCTAAAGGCTCTAAGGACTCATAATAGAGGGCTTTTGGGCCCAAAGACCGTACTATACAAGGCTTTTGGGCTATTTTGAGCCTTAGGGTACGGATTTAGTGATTTAGGCTTAGGGTGTAGGTGTTTAGGGTTGAAGGGTTCAGGGTTTAGGGGTTAGGGGTTTAAGGGTTTGGGGTTTAGGGGTTAGATGCAACTTTAGAAAGGGCCGCATTATGAAGACTTCTGTAAAACTTAAAAATGTGATCCATATGGGGTTCATTCTAGTTTTGGGGAGAGTAAAGCCTTAAACCACTCAACATCACTCAAATATATGGGCGTTTTCAAGAAAGCGGCTCTGCTTGGCTTGGGGGTCCTTTTAATAAGGGTTGTAACATACTGGGATCTATACTCCGGCCCCCAAGTTGTGGAAACCCAACCCCGTAAATTGTATGACCCAAACCCTAAACCCAATTTGTAGAAACCCAAGCCCTAAGACTCCACGCCCAACACTTTGTGTTGGTGTAGGTTTAGGTTTAGGGTTTAGGGCGGTCCGCCTCCGTTCCTTCGAGGGCTACTATACGGACTACTACAAGGACGATTTTTGGGGATTACTGTAAGGACTACCATGGGGACTACTACTGACGATGAGGGGCCATTCGCCGTAGAACTGTCCGCGTTCAATCGGCTCAGCATCCTGCCAGCAACAGCTGCAAGGGTTTAGGGTTTAGGGTCTCAGGGTTTAGGGATTAGGGTTTGGGGGTCAGGGTTTAGGGTTCAGGAGTTAAGGGTCAGGGACTAGGGTTTAGGGATTAGGGCTTGGAGGAAAGTGCCAACCCTTCCAAGCGCTGCGTGCCTACACAGGAAATACACAAGAAATGCACGCGGGGAACTCTGCTCAGTCTGTTCACGAGCTACGCCCTAACCCCCACACCCCAGCCCCTGAAACCGAAACCGTATACACGAACAAAGGCAGCTGTAGGTCTCAGTATATGTATATCTGGGCGCTCCGAACTTTCTACGCAAGCGTTAGGGTCCTGGCTTTAGGGTTTCGAGTTTAGGGAACAAATTTTAGGGTTGGAGTATCCATGCTGTTGATGGACAATATCCTGCATGGCCCTGCAGTACCACTGTTCCCAGGGTTCGGGTATGTAGGAACACTACGCAAATAGATGGCAGCTAGCACGGTTGTTGGTCTTTACACCGCCAGTCTTAGCCATGGATGCTAGTGCCGAGCTGCTTTAAGTGCTGCTGCTATAAAAGCAGCAACCCAAGTGCAATACTCTGGGATGCTGCTAAGGGACTTAAAATTGAGCTACCATAATGACATAATGGGTATATAGAGTAATTAATAGGGCTTCGCCAATATCACTGGGCTGGGTAAGTTTACGGCCGTCGTTCGTGTGCGCAGTACAATGCCAGGCGGGGGCTTTGGGAATAGACACGCCAGGCAGGGGCTTTGGGAACAAACGCTAATCAGATTCACAAATACCTTGCTGCAAGGGAACTTCAGCTACTTACTATAATAAGCCAACTCCTATTTCTGAGACCATACATCCATATTATGGCAACTTATTCTAATCTCTGAAGCAGCAACCGAATGAGAGCTTCTGGCCTTAAACACTTAACCTTAAATCCGGATGAGCTGGGAAGCATTGTCGCGCTACATGCGCCGGCAACATGAAACTCTGCTTCAGCGAAACCCTTGCCGATAAACGTCTAAGGCTTAGGGGGGGATTCAATCCATCTGAGGCATCCTTTTATTGCAACAACATAAGGAAACTGAGAACTGGGACCACGATGTTGGCAGGTACGTAGTTCCCTACAATGGCTCAATACTGTTCCAGCTGCCTCACACTCGAAGACGAGCGTAACGTTCCTTAGGTGATCTGGTATGATCTCAGTGATGCAAGCTGCAAATTGTGCAAGTAGTTTCGATCCCTTAAATAGAGGGACCATAGTATACACTCAAAAATACGATAGTCCGCATTCAGGGACCCCCCAGCATGCTACCCCGATTTTTTGGGACATGCCATGTCTTGAAGCTAACTGAACATGACTGGCACAGCTAATGCAATACAACACACGTGTGATCGCAGTTGAAGCAATAATCCCTGAGGGTCCAGGTACCCAAATGACAGGTGGGCGTTAGGTCCAAAATACTGGTCGGAATGGTAGCGGGACCTAAAATCCAATAATTTGGGTACCTAAGCCTTAAACCCTGTATCTCCCCATATACCCTTATCTAACCCTTTGAAGACCCCATTACTTGGGTATTTGGAATTATCACAAGACTTCGCTACGTAGGGTTGGAGCCAGTGCTGCAGCCGGGCACGGCATAGAGGTCTGCCATGTGTTTTTTGGGTTTAGGGATTTGGGGTTTAAGGATTACAGGGTTTAAGGATTAGGGCTTAGGGATTAAGAATTATAGGTTTCAAGAATGGATTACGATTTAGGGTTTAGGGATGTGTGGCCTAGATCACGAGGAGTGGGACTAACCCTACTTTCTGATTAGCTAGGGATGGTTGAGGGGGTCCCCACCGCAGTCCCCATGAAATCCCCAAATTCTTTCACATCCTGGTAACCAGCGGTAGCTTATTTCTCAACCTGCATCGTCTGGTGACATGGCCCCGCAAACCCTGAACTCAGCATCGTATCCGTGGAGATTGTTGCTTAGGAGCTGGGTTGGGGTACTGTTGACACCCCAAATTCGCATTTCTGAATTTCAAGTTGCGGGCCCCTCTTGGGGCTTGGTGCAACGCTAGCCAAGAACTGGGGACCTGATGTGGTGGGGGAAAGGTGTTCTCAGTACGCAAGACCTCCTCCATCTACAGTAGTTTCCACTTGCATTGCAGCCCTCCTGATCATTTGAACAGCCACATGCCGCAAATTCCATGGTTGACATCTCACATCTGCAGATTGCCCTGATGTCCTTACAGATGAGAAAAACCTTGTCACGATAAATGCATACATAGATGCATATACATCTCTATATATATATATGTACATATATATATACACATATAGATATATACATATATATATATACACATATACATATACATGTGTGTATATATATATATATATGCACTACTTGGCCCGATGTTGACAGGCAAGATGCTGCATGAGCCTTAGACTAAACAGCCTCTCTACTTGAGAACTTAACTTGAAAGTTCAGTTGTCTGCTGTACTTAAGGCCATGCAGGGTTGTGCCTCACAAGGTCCTTTGGGCCCTTCATGGTCCTCCAAGAGAGGCCCTGAAAGCCGGCGTAGCAGCTGAGCTTTCGGTTCAAGATTACCCACTGAGCTACCAGCCCTGTAAAAATCTTCGTTTCTCTATGCGTGGATAGTGTATGGGGTCTGTTAGTAATAGATTTTCTCAAGATAGCGACGCCCTAGCAACCCTATCGCTTTCAACACTCCTGTACTATGGCGGGGTCAGTACATTCTTCCAAACCCAACATGGAGCCTACAAAGCGCTCTGAACACTTACCTGCGAGCCCCTTTTCGCAATGAGTTCACACATTCTGGAGAGAGTGCACATATACCCTAAACCTTTCAGTACACTTCAATGGGATATTGTCTACTGAGACCGCCCAGCGGCTGCAGCTCCAATACTTTGGATAGATCGCTCTGCACGTCTTCCTTGGTAAAGGGCTCACTTGCTGGGCTTTTGGAAGGACTGGTACCTTGCCTTTAGAACGGGTGGCAAAATTCGACCCCTCTTAACTTGGAGACTGACGCCCTATCTCAGGGCTCCAAAATACCCCAAAATAGGTGCTGTTTGCAAACGTGAGGACCCAAAGGGAGATTACGGGATGAAGCGGCGCTAGTTTAAGCTGGATCCTAAACCCTAAACCCTAAACCCTTGATGTTGTTGGCCCTCCCACCGTGCGTTCTCGGCCTGTGCGGGTGGCTCAATGCCAACCACCCAGAGGGTCCATATATACAACTATTAGGTGATTAGGCCCCAAAATACCATACTATAGAAGGAATTACGGGTCCCCATTCCCTAATGCTTGTGTATGTGGACCCTTTGGGGACCATTCTTCCCTCTCCAATCCGATGCACTTCCACTCCGCTTGGACGAAGCCACGTTTGACGATTGTTATTGTTATTGTTACTACTATCATCATCATCAGGTCTACTTTTTGCTGTTAATAATTGTTACCAGGATTACCAATGTTGTCGTCATAGGATGTGGTTGCTTGCAGTTGCGCTCTGCAATGCCTCATGATGATGTAATTTGAGCCCAGATGAATTTCTACTTGGGTGAGTTGGCTATTGCGCAGTAGGTCTCCAACTGCTTAAACAGCTAGACTCTTAAAGCCCAGATAACCTACGCATGAACTGTTGGGAGTTGCGGTGCATTGAGGACAAGCGAACTACCGTGGCTACGTCGGTGACCAGTGCTATTGTTCAAGATCCGAACTCAACAAGTGCTGAGGTCGTAAATGGATCCGCAAGTGTGCATTGATGCTGAATTCCAGGGATGAGAGGTGGGGTCTAGGGGGCGAGGGTCGCGCTAAATGATGGCTCCACACAGGCCGACTGGCCCCTAATAAGCCCGTAGTAGTTAGAGTAGGCTCGGATAATCCTGCGCCTTGGATGAAAGCAGTGAACCCTTGACATTTGATACCAAGCCCCTTGTGCTGGTATACTCGTTACTCTGGGTGGTCTCATCTTTGAACCTCCCTAGTTTCCATTTCATCTTCCATGTTCTTTTCCATTTGATTTTCCATTATAGTAGTTTCCATTGTCCTTTCCATTATCCTAGGGTCTAGGGGTTTAGGGGTTCAGGGTATGCTGATGGCACAGCTCAGGGATGACGTCAAGCGAACCCCGGGCTAATATCTGGTCCCTCTGGGTCACACGGAGCTACTTGGGCTCTGGTCGGATGACTGTACTACACGTAGTTCCTTTTTGAGTCTGTTATGGGTTTGGTAAGGGACTATGTACTACCCCAGGACTCTCATGTAGTTCCTTTTTGAGTCTGTTATGGTTTTGGTAAGGGACTATACTATACGAAAGGAACTACGTTGGAGAGTCTGGGTAGCTACGACCTCCATGAGATACATATCGGAGCCTCCAAGAAAAGAGGTCCCCCTGTTCGGGCTTAGGCCCAAACCCCGGATGCCGGGCCCTTTGGCTGTCAGACAGATCACCCTGTAACTGCTCAGCTCAACGCTAACGAGTAGCTTTTTTGCATCGACTGAGCCAAGTAAGACTATGAAGACTACGTCCTTCTGATAGAGTCTTACATTTTAAAGAAGAAATATCCTATCCCTTGTTCTGGACTGTATCCTCCCCCAAAAATGCCCATTAGTGCGGGCCAGCATCGGCGGAAAGCTCCGGTCTTTTGCCAGGGTTTTCCTAAGCTTCCAAACACGGGGGCCAGATAGGACAGAACGAATCCCAGGATAGCTCACACCATAGGGATCCCAATAGCCCAATGTAGGTATGTAGGTAATATTTACAAACTTGAGGGCCCAACGTAGCTACTACTTGTATACTTGGGTCCCTGGGGACATGCTTTGCTTTTTCAGGTTTGGGGTTTAGGATGTCCTTTCCCCGACCCCTGGAAGGATCTGGAAAGTAGTTCCCATAATGGGATCCTAGAAATAACCTGAATGTCAGTACCAGGAGTACAAGGTACCATACAGAATTCTACTTTCTAGATCCTGCACGCTGTCTGGGCTACTGCGGCTAAAGTTGCTAGAACGGCTTAAGGTGCAGATTTACCGGTTATCCAGCGCGAGATCGGTGAGTCCCAACCAGGCCTTCAACGAACTCAGTTGGAGGATGTCCGACCTACTGGGCTTCCGTGTATAGGTTTTCAACCGCGCAGACTCTTCACAGATGTTTTTGATGGGCTTCCCCTATGTTGAAGCCTTGCGGGTCGACTGCCACTAGTTTGGAAGAATGAGGCAATCTTCATGAAGTCCAAGCATCTATCTACTGGCTACCAGAAACACCATCCAAAACCCTAAACCCTAAACCTTGAGCTTTCTTTCTCTGCTGTGCGTGTCACGAGTGCTCAGATTCTCCTAAACCCCAAGCATATCAGTCAACGCGTTCTGCAGTGCTGGACCGGAGAAAGAAAGCCCTTTTAATGAGAAGGCGGTAGAAGGAGTACTATAACAAGTGAACCACAACCATAATACGCCATAATATACCATACTATACCATAATATACCATAATTTACTATGATATACCATGATATACTATAATATACTGTAATATACTATGATATACGACTATAAACAAGTGAACCACAAACGTACAAAAAAACTCCAAATCAGGGATCTCAATTCAAGGCGTGAGACCAATCACTCCTTGAGCCCTAAACGGCTCCAAGCCTTACACCTCCTAAACCCTAGGAAGCACTGTATTATAGTATATTATGGTATATTACGGTATATTATGGTTGTGGTTCACTTACTGTACCACTATGGGCTATTAGACCCTAAAATTCCCTATTAGGACCCTATCAAGGGTAGATTAAGGTACGCTTACGGTCTAATAGCCCATAGCGGTATACATGGGATCCAAGTTTTGCAAGATTTCCTCCATGCACCCCATAAATCCTTGTTTAGGCTCCTGGAGAGCCCAAACTTTGGCCCAGGCGCTTCTGTGAAGGTGTCCTCTAGCGATAGGATCCACCCTGGGCGCACCTTGGCCATGCGGTTCAGGGTCTAGGGTTTTTAGGGTATAGGGTTTAGTTTGCGCGTCAGGGACGTGAAGAGTTCTGGAAAAGGATGTTGAGTTTAGGGGTATATGACACGCGGACAATATGCCGGTGGGGGGGGGTGTCATTAAAAGGAAGGGGACTATCTGGAAACTTCAATGAATTCAGGAGTCGATTTTTCGGTGCCTACACTTCGATCATATGCAGTCAAAGTGCACAAACATGCATCTGAGAAGCCACCGGAGGTTTTGGAGCGCCTAAACCCTCTACCCCAGAATACCCGGAAATTTGAGGGGGTCATATTGGAGACCCCACCACCACCGACATGAAGCGTTCCCGGAAGCAGCGCAAATGTGTTTGATATCAAGCGGTGACGGCGGGGGGGGCTGGGGGGTAACATCAGGGGGAAGGGCTTGAATTAAGTTCTTCAATCTCCCTGCAACTCTCTGATGGTTCACTGATGTTCAGTTCAGCGAGGAGTTTGTTGTTTACTGCAAATCCCGAGAATGGATCTTTCCCCTGTGTCTTGGAGGGATGATTGCAACAAGGCCATGTCCAGGGTTTCGTGTTTAGGGTTAATTAAGCCCTGCAATGTCATAGAAGGAACTACAGGGCTTAGGGTTTGGGGTTTCGGGTTTAGGGTTTATGTGGGAGAAGCGGCCAGGACCCAAGTACAACTGTCAAGGAACATTGCGCTGACCGTGCATGGTCCCTTGTTCTTTTAGGGTCATGCATTGTCGGCACACTGGTCTGTAAAGTACGAAATAATTCAAATCCTAGACTCTCAGCTTGAACCCAAAACGCTCGGCGCTAAACTAGGTGGGCAAAATACAACACACGAGTGTTATTTCTCGAGAAGTAATTCTATGGCACAAAGGATATGAGCTATAGTCCAAACTCCTCCCTTCAAACAACCCATATAACAGTCCCCTATATAACCCCCTATATAAGCCCCCTTGAAGGAGTTTAGACTATGGGTCATATAATCCTTATATGACCCTTTATATTGCAGTTTCCATTTCATTTTCCATTTTCTTTTCCATGTGATGCTCCATTGTTGAAGTATATGTAACCCTTTTTAAGGAGTTTAGACTCTAGCTCATATGTATTAACTGGTTAGGACTTAGGCTTCCCTTTTCAAAGCTCTCAAGCCTCAAACCCTGAGGCCCTGTGTCCGCAATGCCAGCAAGCCACACCCGCCGCGTAGAGTGGGCCATTTTGGTGATGAAGCTCCACCCTTGATTCGCTTTCAGGTGCGAGCATGTGGGATTTTCTGACAATTGGGGGCCCTCTGGGAGGGATCTACGCGCCCCTGGCGCGCTGTTTTGAAGCTTTGTTTCAGGTATCATGGTATGCTTTACCCTCAGAATCCAAGTAACCCATTACTCATATACTTATCCAAGGCCTGTACTACAATTCCTAGTATCAAAGCCCCAAGTACCCAATTGTTAGGTACATGAGCGCTTGTCGTGCCAGTGGGCCTGGATCCGGTTTTCAGTGACATACTGTGGGCAAAATTCGGAGAAGCTCTTCCCATACCAGGGCCTTACCTGGACCCGCCAATGCAGTTCCTTTTTGGGGCTTGGTATGGTTTTCGGGTTAGGATTCTTACTAGGACCACCAAAAGTTACTACATTGGAGGGTCTCGGTAAGTCCCAAATACCATTCAGATTATGATATTTGGGCCCGAAAACTCCATGCATTGGAGTCCTTGGACCCGTAAGGTTTTGGAGGTCCACTGCACGCGTACTTAAACCGCCCAGATACCTACAACAGCAGCCTAGTTGTTTGGGGAATGTTGCGGGTATAGGTATGACCTCCATCCGTTCCGTCTGCGCTAGGAGCCATGAAAGCATTCGATGCCCAGATGAAGATAACAGCATTTCTGTAAACCCAACCCCCAAAAATACAAAGAGGAGCTGACAAGTCGTCATTTGACCATAATTGGGTCCCAGTTCGGCAAGTGAAGTTACCCAAAGCCTCTGATCACGTACTATAAGCAATGTAATTTTCATGTTCTTCTCGGTTCGGTTCTCCATTATTGAAGAAACACCATGTACTCATGAAAACGACACCCCCAACCCTAAACCCCCTGCCCTACTAAACCCTGAAGTCCATGAGGGAAGTCAGACCAAAGACTCAAAAGTCATTTTGGGTTTACTTACTGGTGGTTAGTAGCGAACAACGGAATATGATCCCTATATAGCTCCTTTACAATATGTTCCCTTACTCTCTACCAACCCCGCAGTAAGCTTAGGATTGAGGGCTGAGGGAATGTTTTAGGGTTCAGGGATTGAGGGTTCAGGGTTTAGGGTTTGGCATACAGAGCTTAGGATTGGCATGCCATACAATTTGGTCAACCCCAGAAGCCAATCGGATCCCAAGGAAATCCAGAAGCATACTTTAAGGGTCCAAGGATAAGCCGCCTGGCTCCCAATGTCTTGCTTGCTTCGCGAGGAGGGCTGGATCGTTTACGTCCCGTAGACCATCTACACGAAACCTCTGAGTCTTAGTCTCAAAGGAAATCTCCAAGGCTTGACTCAACTCTACACGACTCCAAAGCCCCCAATTGGAAAGTCACTGCCCAGGGACACTTTGGGATTTTTGAGTTCGCCTCCCTCATCCTGACAAAAACACACGGGGGCAGGGGACTGTCAACGCAGGGGGAGGGGCCCGGGCTGCAAGTAGTTACATGGGAAGGACATTCTTCGTCTTCGCTTCCTTGTTTAGGATTCCCAGAATGAAGCCATGATTACTTGAGCATTTGACAAATCATGCGACGCAAGACTATGTGTTTATGAGCGGAATTCCGAAAGCTTTTATCCTGAATTCGGAGTGTAGGCTAGACAGCTCCTGACTACCTACTACAAACAATACTAAGCCCCAAGCCCTAAACCCCTAAAACCTTTTGGACTATTGGAGCTATAGTCTAAACTCCGAGTATCCCCTTTAATAGCCCTGTAATAGTCCCCTATGTAACCACCTTCACGGAGTTTAGATGATGACTATTTGAATACCAAAGGCCCAAAACCTAAATTGTGGGTTCCGTTTTTCTTTTCCTTCTTCCCAATACATCCCCCATGTAACCCCTATACCCCCCCCTATTTGGATTCCTAGGGTGACGGACTGGCTCTGACCACTATGTCTGAGAAGTCTAAAATCTGCCATCGTCAAAGGATGTTTTTTGGGTGGATATAATAGTTTAGGGTTTAGGGGTTAAGGGTATAGGGTTTAGGGGTTTAGATATTAGCAAGAATCTTTTGGGGGTCTATGCAAGGTATTCTCTACCATTACTACACATGGAATCCGTTTGTTTCGGTAGTTCTCCAAGCCCCTAAATTACAGGATCCCTAGCCACCCTCTGTATAACACCAGTTGCCATGTCATCTGCCGTGCTTCCAATATGGGCTATAGTCTACACTCATAGTGTCCCCCTTAATAAGGCCTATAGCAGTCCCCTATATAATCCCTTATATACCCCCTCTTTGAGGCGTTTAGTTGTTGCTTCATACGATTTCCCGAACTCTCCCTACGTTCCTGTAAAGGTTCCTCAGGGCTCTGTTCCGCAAAGACCTCACAACCTGCTATCAATTAGCTAGTTGACCCCAGGCTAGCCTAAAACCTTAAAAGGCTCGGGGTTTAGGGTTTATAGTCTCCCTTAAGTAGAGAGAATATGGTGTATATGAGGATCTTATGATACTATACCCAAAGCCATATTCTTTCTACTTCAGGGGGACTATAGGCTTTCGGGTGGCCAAAAGAGAGCCAGTACCCTCCTTATAGCCTTGAATAGGGCTATAGGGTCCCTAGTAACGAGCACTTTGGTCTGAATAGAAGGTAATTGGGGTCTAGGAGCAGAAGTAATTCAATAGATGGGGATATCCAATTTCAAGGCCTCATATAGCCCTAAACCCTAGTCCTGAATCCCAAACCCCCTCAATCTCAAGCAGTGGGTTTTAGGACCTATATGAGCTTGGAACTGCTTAACCATGAATCTTAAACCCTAAAACCTTGTCTAACTTGACCCGTTAAAAAACCTCATCCAGACTCTGACATTCATGGATAGATCTGAGGGGTCCTGAGTGGGATTTTTTTTACTTCCAAGCTCGGAAATCGTGAGCCACAAGCTGTGGGACCACAAACAGCATGCCCTGCTGATTTCTCACATATGGCTACCCTAGGCGTCCGTGTACCCAAAAATTTGGCACTACTGTATGGATTTTGGTACGACTAACTGTAGTACAGATTTTGCTACTTGGAGCCTGAGGGTTAGATTTGGAGTTTTGGAATCTCGGCTTTGCCACGCTCAATCCTGCCAGGTGGGCCAGCGGCCTCTAAGGCAGCAAACAATTTGATTGGTACCGTAGTGCCTTTTGAACCACTTGGCCCAAAACCAAAGCCCTAAAGTGCATCTACGGGATAAGTGCCCCCAGTTACTGCTGCTGCTACTATTACCACAATTATCACTATTTACATGTTTTCCTCTTATTACTGTTTACTATTACCCGAAGCGCACCCTTAATGAGGCTCGGACATCCAGGGTCTTGATCTCGTCGCCAACCTTCATACCTCCAGCTCCGGAATACAATCCCTAAGGTATCAACAGGGCTTTAGGTGCCTAGGAAACCGTTCAGATCATGGAAGTTGTGGCCTGAAACCCTCGCATTTGGGCACGTGGACCCACAGGGATTGAAGGAGTATCTTTTGACAATGTACCTGGACCCCCACAGTATGTAGAGTAATTGCCTGTGGGATCGTTTCTAGGGCTTTCGGATGGTTCGTTGAAACACATTTAGGTCCAGCTTTTCCTAAGCAGACAACGGCATGGTTCTCCCTCTGTGGATTTAGTCCACTTCACCTGCAGGAATTCGCCAGGAGCATGAACTTCAGAAGTCACACCTAAAAGCAATTTACACAAAAATGGAAACATATTCATATAAGGGAACATTCACACTGTCGCTCTTACTGGTGCTGTTGTTACCATTCCTGGTACTATTGGTTCCGACGCTGGATTACACGCGGGAATCTGCGTAGATAGCTGTGCTCAAGCTATGGGAACCCATCTTGAAATTCAAAATCTGGCAGGAACCCAAAGCTGGAAACCCATGTTGCTCAAATGTACGGAATCTTCTCGGAAAATCATGGGAAGGGTCTGCTTAAGGAATACATGAGGTCTTTGTGGTTTAAGGGCTATCCACTACTCTGAGCCCTCTTTCTGCAGGTATAGAAGCGGGAACCGACTTGAGGCATGAAAAGTGGTGGATTGAGGGGCTTAAGCGTACCCTGATGGAGGCAGGCTTGAAACACCTTGTACAACATGTCGTTGGAGGTTCATAAGTTGCTACACCTCGGAAGCCCTAAATGCGTCTGACTGCGGGTATCGTACTTGGAACTATGGTTCTGACTACTGTGCTCATGAAGTTCCTAGTAAATAGAAATCTTCTGGTGTTCCGTAGAGCTGGCTAGAAGCTCACGAGCTCCCACGTACAGCGTTGAGGGTTTGCCGAAAGAGTCCAAGGAGACAAATAATAGGGTCTTAGGGACCAAATACTATAACATTTATGGTATTTGAGACCTAAAGCCCTATTATTTGGGTCCTTGGACCGTTAGGGTTAGGGTGTAGAGTTCATTTTGCGAACAAGCGGTTCAATCAGAGGTATCTTGGGAGGCAGAAGCCACTGCGATCGTACAGAACTGTCTTTCAGGTTACAGGCCTCCATGCGGGGCATGATTTCCGGCATGTGTGAATTGTATGGGTTCAGGGCTTAGATCAGCACTTGTGCTATGCTTCACAGCTCAAGACGTGTTGTGTTCTACCTGTACCAACTTGCTAATTACCCTACGTCGCCCAGAGGTCCTTACGGAGTAGTGGCAGACAGCCTACACACGCAGATGCAGACACCCTAACATGTGTTCTTCTTCATTTGCTTATCTTTTAAACTGGAACTAACTTAAACTCTAAAACTTACAATGAATCCCCTGAGCCCTACTTTATCATCTCGAAAAGAACTGATCTAAACCCCAAAACATGTAACTTACCCCATGGGCCCTGCATGCCATCAAGACAGGAAATACAAGCTTGGAAGACTCAACTTAGGGACATCGGGGAAGAAGGAAGGTACGCCCAGGTGACGAACTAAAGATGATCTAATGATTCCCGAAGGGCCCGCCAAAAACCCTAAACCTTCACATGCATTTGATACCCTGTAGTTGGTCGTGCTTGGTAAGGACTGCTGGGCCACCGGCTTGACCGGCTGGTGCTCCGACAGTTCGCCGGAGGACAGTCATTGCCGCCGATCGTCTCCATAGCAAAGCTCTGCGCACCGTCTATGTCGTTTCCAATGCCCCGGCCGTGGTGCTGGTTTCCTCTTCAGGTGCGTCCTGGAAAGGACTTGCGAGCATCAAATGCCTTGCCCTCGCGCCCTGGAAGCTGCAGGCCTCCTCGTGGCTCTCTACTCAGTCCTCCTCGTCCAGTCCAAGTGCTGGGTCTGCAAGTGGTTCCTTGCAACTGGCAACCCATGTCAAAAAAATCCTTGCCCTCGCGCTCAAATAGATGCAGGCCTCCTCGTCATAAACCCAAAACCCAAAACCCTAAACCCTGAATCCCAAGCCCTAAACCCTAAATCCTAAACCCCAAACCTTGAATCCTAAGCCCTAAGCCCTAAATCCTAAACTCTAAACCCTGAATCCTAAGCCCTAAACCCTAAATCCTAAACCCTAAACTCTCATTCCCAGGACTTCAGAACCCTAAGTCCCCCAGAAAAGAGCTTCCGAATTCAGACTCTACAAGACTCTAGGCTTTTCCGACACTATCGTCCCCCTTAAGTAGATAGAATCTGGGGTATATGAAGATCTTATTCTCATATACCCAAAGCCATATTCTATCTACTTAAGGGGGACCACAATCTTCTAGACCCTCGCACCCTACATCCTGAAGCCCTAACCACTAAAACCTAAACCCCGATCCTGGAACCTTAGCACCTGACCCCTCGACCCTAAACCCCCCAAACCCGAAACCCCTAAACCTCAACCTTGAAAACCCTAAACCCTAAACCCTGAATCCTAAACTTCTCTTTCTTATATATATTTAAACC